>BGPR01013527.1:0-19877 GCA_013235015.1 Araneus ventricosus
AATATACTTACTTTAAATTATTATTTTAAGTAAAACAAGTAAAAAAAACTTAATTGTGTCATCTGTCAATCGACTTCTTACAGAGCTACAAATATAACCAGCGTCTTAGAAAGCCCTTTCTGCTTCTACACTTGTTGGTTTTATTGTCAACAAATACTCATGAATAGGAGACAAGTATTTTCCTCGAACTCCTTCACATGCAGTCATTTCCTTTCTTAATGTTTTCTCATAATCTTTCTCTTTTTCTTTGTATTTATGCTCTAGGTTTTCATATCTTGCTGGATTTGCATCTGTAATTCTTTCTGTAATGTCAAATCACTTTTAAATGACGATGAATCTGAGTTATTTTCTACTATATTATATACGTTTTCTTTAAAGCTATCATTTTGAACAACTCTTTCTAAGATACTTTTTATTTCTAGTCTTACAACTTTTTTTTCGGCATAGTAAATGTATCATCAGTTCGTCTTGTATCATCATCATATTTTTTTATTCTGTAAGTATATTAATATTCCTGTTTTCATTTTGAATTGGTTTCAAAAGTGGCATGTTTGTTTTAGAACTTTTAGACTAGTACATGCAATGCGACGCAAATATGTACATAGTTACAATTTAAAACGTTATTTCGGTCACTATGTAAGAAGAAAGTCGTATTATAAAGAAAAATCAGAAATATGGATCGTTACTCAATTCATGTCTGAGTATAATTATCTACTTAAATCATTCTCGTACTCGTAAATGCAACATAAACATAATTCATCTATCAATTGAACAATAAAAATGTCTATATGTGAAACAGGTGAGTCAGCGTCGAACGACTCGTACACACCACGCATTTGAGCACCTACTCTTGCAACAACGCGAGTATTTTTTCAAGAAATCGGCTTCATGTATTTTTTTTTTAATTTACCGGATCCGGTGATCGGATCCGGCAAACTGCTGCTGGATCCGGGAGACGTCTAATGATGCCGGATCCGGTTTTCCGGATTGCAATCCCTGGTAGTACCAGTGGGATATTTTTGTATTTGTTAACCCACGGTTAGGATCGAGTGATTTCTGAAATCGCTTGGGTATAGTTTTCCTTTCCTTCTTGAAATCAGTTGTCATTGTTTTAACGCCCTCTTATGGATTGGAGTGGAGATTAACAGAATTTCGTCTTTAGTTAGTTGTGATAACTAACAGATATGCATAAAATACCGATATATTAGCTATTTTTAGAGCATTATAATTAGAAGTTTTCTCAGAAAACACTCATTTGCATTCTCATTAAGACTAACTACTATAGTTATAAAGGTAAAAATGTGAAAACAGATTAATAAATCATAGAATAAATTTTATATTCTTCTTGATGTAGTTATCATAGATATATTCATAATGTTTGTAAAAGATATTTTCTGTTAAAAACATTGAATGCTCTCTGGCTTAATGATCGAAATTTAACATTGAGGAATGAAAAAATACAGCTGTTTCCTATTTGGGTTAATATTAAAAACAATATTTACATTGTCGTTTAAATGTCTATTATAAATGTGTCATTTTTTCTAGGTTTTTTAAAAACTTCTTTTGTAAATGCTCGTACCTGATTACTAGCCGCAACTGTGTTGCTTGTTTATCTTGATTTATTTGTTGTTTGGTACCGTTTTAATTTGTGGCTTCCTATTTTCATTTCATTTTTTTTCTTTCTTCTTATTTTCTTTATTATTATTATTATTTTAATGCTATTTGGTTATTATTCAAGAAATTGTGTATTGGACAGTTTGAAATTATGTATGGGAAAATTTGAAAATGTGATAGGAAATTGTGTATAGGTTGATATAGCCTTTTTCTTGTGATGCAGTGTGTTGCATGTTTAGGTTTTAATTTGTGGCTTCCTGTGAATATATATTTTAAGCTTTCTTTTTTTCCTCTTTAATTTTCTTTGTTTGTATTTTAATTTATTTTATTTGGTAATTAATCAAGATTTGGTGTTTAGGAATGCTTCAAAGTGCGTTTCGGAATTTGAAATTGTGAGAAATTGTGTTGGTTATTTTAACCTTTTTCCTATGAAGCAGTGCACTTTGTGAATAAATTTTGTATTCGAATTTGCTGGCGTTCTTCGGAACTGTCAGTGGCTCGATATTTGTATGTCCGTAAGGACAGGTCAAATTACTAGTTATTACCCCACTAGTGGGGTAAAACGGGATATTTACATTGTCGTCTGCGTAAGTACTGCCCAACTTTTTACAAAATTCTTCACATATACTTTCATAAAATGCTTCAACAACTTTACTTTTCTGGAGAGACATGCATGAAAAGTCAATTTAAATTATTCCTTTGAGCTTAATTATTCGTGAATTACAGCTTAAATACAGAATTTCAATCCAGTGTTATGAGGAAAACGATAATTACGTTCCGGCGTACATGAGCTAACTTTTTCAACTTGGAGGATAACTCTTTTTTTGCTATAACAAGTATACAAATTGAAATAATTATAGAAATACAAACAATAGCGGCAGATGACACTTGAAAAAATCTGCAAGGCCGGATTCCTTTATACGTCTCTTCTTTTTTTTAAATTAATTTTAAGGGTTACTTAATTATTCATTTCATCAAAACATGTTTTCACATTCTTATTTTACTATAACAGTGATGCAAATTTATCATTGGCAATTAGAAGAAAACGTCAGAAAAAATATGCTTTTAAAGAATGAGTACCAGCCCCAAAGAGAGTTGCAGATATCTGAAATATGAATAGATTGATTTGAAAAGGGGTCTTCTGTCATTTTTAGAATTTTATAAGGGATAAATAAAACGAATGGTCTCTAACTAGGAATGAAATTAGGGTCGAAGATATTTCTAATATATTTTACAGTAAAAAATGAACCTATTGACGACAACCAAAAAATATTACAGTTATTAATTTTTGAAAAATTAATTTAAATTTTGCAGAAGTCCTCTTTTAACATGAAACATTATGAACATTTCAAGATTTCAGGGAATAAATGAATATAAAGTCAGGAATATCAATGGAATATAACTAAAAATTAAATTTATTTATTTAAAAAGAAATTTCAATTTAAAAACTCAAAATAAAATAAAATGTGAAAGTTATGTGTTTTCAAGTAAAACTCAAATTTTTAGCAGAAAAAAATTCAGAGAAAAATAATTAGAAGCCAAGAAAGAAATTAGAACCCAAGTAAATTCAAATAAAATTAAAAATTAATTATTTGCAAGTAAACTTACATTTGAAAGAATACAATAAAATAGTAAAATTTTTCGTTTTTAAGTAAAACTTAGATTTAAAACAAAAAAAAAACCATGGAAAATTTTTATAAAGCCTGGAATATCAGTGAAACTCAAATAAATTATAAAACTATTTTATTTCCAAATAAATTTTAAATTTGAAAATTTTCTGTTTTTTAAGTAAAATTTAGATATAAAAAAATTCAGTTAAATTTATTATAAAACCAAAAACAATTTTTTTATTTGTAATAAAATTTAAGCTCAAATAAAACAAAATAAAATTTAAAATATTTACGTTTCTCAGCAAAATTCACATTTAAAAAGGTGTATATAAATAGTTAGCAAGCCAAAAAATCCGATCTGGTCAAAGCCATCCGGTGGTTTAACCTGATGGGCCTCCACGAAGCAGTCCCACCCAGCATGCGAGCACAAGTCATTACTTGTCGGAGGTGGAGATCTAGCAGCCGATTCTATCTTCATAACCCAACTGGAACGATACTCCGGTTTCGTAGTTGAAAGCAAATTGCCTTGATTGCCAGAAAGATCGATTTCGACACCTTCTTTCCAACCGCGAATTGTCCTCTACATCGCCAATTCCCTATAGCACTTCAAGTTCACAAATATTTATAAAATAAAATAAAATGTCCTTGCAAGTGCAAATTTGTGACATTTCTGGTCACTGCTCGAGGCCAAAGCAACAGGCCCAAAGTCCAAAAGTGAATATCTCTGTTCAGCCTCAGAATGGCAATACCAATTTTATTAGATTATGTACAATTAATCGAGCAGAGGACATGAAGTTTGAGTTCTGCATCAAAGCATTCAACTCTCTATTAGCCCAATCTGAGGGCCAAGATTTACGCTCTCTGAGAATATGGTCTATTGTAGACCGCAAAAGTAATGTGAGGATTTTCCAAATAATCTCGACTTGTGAGTGCTAAAGATACCATCATCCGAAAATATTTGATTAAGATAGAAATCTCTCTGCAACTTGTCCTCTTTGACTTTGTCAAAGACTTTGCCCACCTCCACTTTTCAGTCGAGTCTCACCTACTTTGCCATTCATTGATAATTTCTTTCTTGGCAAAATTTTTAATCTGTAGTCTAGATGCAAAGAAGAGGAAGTCAGTATCCTCCTTACTTGTAACTAACTAGGTTAACTCATCTTCATGCTCGTTTCCCACGTAACCTTCGTGCGCCTTGATCCAACATAAGCCAATTTTATGTTTATGTAATTTAATATTCCTCTTTATTGCAATAATAAAACTTCTTTCCTCGGTAGAAAGTAGATTCTAAAGCCATATTAGACGACCTCGAGTCTGAAACTATCTGCGTAAGGCCAAGGCCTTTTCCTATGACATACTCCACAGCTTCTCGGATTACAGTCATGTCTGCCATAAAGACTGATGAAGCATTAATCAGTTTAAAGACTTTAAAGTCGATCTGTAATCCGCCTCGATAATGCACAATGACAGAACTCACTCTTTCGTTTTGTCGAGGCCCATCAGTAAATATTCTATTCTCCAATTTCTAGTCTTTCTCCTCATATATAACCCATTCTATTTGAGTCATTTCCCAGGGTCGAAGTTTTTCTTCGCACTCAAAATTCAACTTTTCTTCTATATATGGATCCGTTTTTATTTATTTAAGTTTCGCACTAATTCTAAAGATATAGTAAAGAAAAAAGTGGTGTAAATGTATTTTAGTCCTGTTGAGGAAATTCGATCCTGTTGAAGATCTGCTGGGTAGGTTTGGATCTCTTGCCACAAGGGATGGTATGGAATGTATTTTATTGTTTTCTGATATCATACATTTTGCTTGTTATAATCGTTCTCTTGATCTTCATAGGTTCAATGGGCGAACTTAAATTTATTTCTATGTTTCTCAAACGAAATGTATATTCTGTAATCCCATTAATATCCTTGTAATTAGCACTCAGGGGTCAGAGCTGGTGTACTTTAAAAGAGAATAATCATGAATTAACGTTCAGAAATTTTAAACGTTAGTATTTGCTATGTTTCTCCATGAAAGTCGTATCTTAAGTACATTTTCTTATAATATGTATACTGTTCATCTTGCGAAGAACAGCAAAATTGCTGTTAACCCATATTGAGCCAAGCATTGAAAAATTAATATTTTACAAAGAAGTCTTAAATATGCGTTTCTATAAGTCTATGTACACACATAAAATAAAAAAAATATCTAACTTTTATTTGTTTAGACAGGCTGCCCTAAAAATAAGACAGTGGTACAACCCACTGCTTTTAGTCCTTACTTAGGTGGAAGGGAAGAAAGCATCTTAAGTATAGTCCAACGTTACATTTTTTGCAGGCTTGTTGGTTTTCCTGCAGATAGTTTTAGTTGGGATCTTCTTTGTCAGTTTTCTGGGTTTTTTAAATAAAATGTTAAGCTTTAGAAAGTCTCCATCAGCTAGTGGAACCTCTAGTTTTCTGGAACATGAATTCCTTTGAATAAATAGTTCCAAATAGGCAACTGTTATGTGTCTTCGAAAATCAAGCAACCTCAGACTATCATCACTAAAGCTATCATTACTAATAGTTGACTGAGCTTCCATGAAGCAATAAAGGCTGTTTCAAAAGTATTAATAAATAAAGGCCAGTACCATTTTTCGCCTTGAACTGATGTAAAATAAGCCGCCGAATGATTATCGAACAGGTCGATTCCATTTTTATATTTATTAAAGGATGTAATATACATTGGTATCATTGGCAATGCATTGGACACATTGTTTCTTCTATTTTCCTCGTAGACGAATCATAATATCCTGAGTGTCGCTCAAAGCATCGGGATCTGAACGTAAAATCAATAATTAATTATCTATGTCCTCTAATTCACTGTAATCTAAGGTTCAAACAATTTCAAGGGCTTCCTGTGCAGTTTAAAACTTACGTGGCATTTTAAAATTATAGTATCAAAATAATTTTCAAAAGAAGCAAAATTCAAGCATGCGAAAGAGGGAAAAACTTAATCTGCATCGATGAAATTCAATATACAACTGATTACATGAGCATCATGGATCAATTCTTTGAAACCAATGACTCCAGCGATCATGTCTGGTCATGATATGCACCCAAATTCCTGTCAGACAGACAGTTGGCGCCTTTATTACTTGTAGAGTTGCAGTCTTTGACAGTCTTTCTGACCTCACCATTACTAACTGATGGGAGTTAGGTACTAATGGATTCTACTAATCGAAAACGTTGGGAAAATTGATATTCAAGATAATTTTTTGGCGATGATTTTTAACTAGTATAAAAGTATGGAATATTACCTCAATAAATTTTTATGTATTTTTTTCTTAAAGGTAGCAAACTTGTGTATTGAAATTGAAAGAACACCGATGACGACACCCTCCCAATAACAAGAGTACTGTCCATTGTCGGCGATGGCCCAAAAGAGCGACATTACGATTAATAACCCATCAAGGAATCGAGACACCGCTTGCTTATACGGCGGCTTCTGATTCTCATATATGTTGTGCCTTCCCCCTTTGCGACTGGAATATGGGATATTGTTAATTTCATGTAGCCAATATCTAGTAATTTCTTTTCAGTGTATGAATCGTCCCTACTTTTTTATACAAATGGTGGAACTGATTGGTTAGCCAAAGATGATGAGAAAATTATTTTCAGTAAGTCTGAATTCACTTATAAAAAAATTAAATGTGTGTATCTACAATAGTAGCCAATGAAAGCGAAAAATTTACAGTTTTTACGAAAAGGGTATTATAAATTTAAATTGGGCAAATAATACTTTTGAAATGAAGGCAATTTTGACCGGTCTGCAATAGGAACGTATGATCGCAGTTTGTAGTATTGCATCAGCTTTTCTGTGGTTTCGTTAGCCTCATCTATAAAATATGAACAAATTTAGGGAGGCGCGTTTCCAATGGCCACAACTGTATGTTTACTATAATATGCATTGTTTAAAACTTAAGAGTTTCAATGTCAAAAAAGGCTCGAAATGTCGTAAATACAATCATAGTTCACTGATGAGCACAATAAATACAGTTTTGCAAATTATGGATAAGACAATCGAGTCCTAGAGAAGTATAATATTTTCCAATTCATGACTATATTCCCATGCAGTGTATCTTAAGAAAGATAAACAAATGCAATAATTTTAATTTACGCATAGCATTCTTCCAATTAAATATCTGTAGAAAAGCAGCTTTGTTCTTTTAGGCAATAAAATAATTCTAGTGATGTATCTTTAAGATGAATACTTTTAACTTCTCATTCTCTATTAAAACCCATTTTTTTTCTTTTAAATTCAAAAGATCAAATTAGATCGTATATTTTCTATGAAAGTGAACTCAGGCTACATACAGATTTAAATAAATCGGAACAGAAAACCGATTCTTATATTCTGACGGCATTTATTTCAAAGTTTCAACCGCATTTCCTGGGAATATATATCCTGTTCAAAAACGAATTAGTGGTTAGAACGTATATTCGAGCTGAACGGAGAGAGAGAAACAGAAGCCGAAATGGAAATCGGAAGGAAATTTTCGGGAATTCTAAGCTGGAATCATCAGGATCGGTCTCGCTCAAAAGATCTCTCATACTTGCCGGATATCCGAGACTAACGACTCGAAACTAACGAGGCAAGATGTGTTTTAAAGAACTTTTACCAGATAAAAACGGAACTCTTTGAAGTGTATAAAGATTCTCAATAAGAGAGACGAAAAAGCGTAGAGCAGCTTAGAAAAAGAAGAGTCTTCGCCTCTGATAGAAAAGGCAAGAAAATGACACGTTTCCATATTTAATCGAGAGGACGAATATTGTGGATAATTCTGGAAAATGAGTTGTTTGCCAAATACGGATTGTGTAGATATGCTCGACTTCCGGAAATGCTCCTATTCCCTTGAGACAAAGCACCTGCGATAGGATGTATTCTCTAAAATAGAAAAATGAATTATGTAGCATAAAGTGGGAATCGATTTTGACTCTTATTTCGATGCAGCCGACTGATGCTTAATTTGATTGATGTTATTGCCCCATTATAACAATTTTCTGCTTGATTTAAATTATAACTATGTACGTGGGAAAATGATAAAATGATAAATATAATAAGAGAGATCGGCAAGGGAAGCAGGCTTCTATGAAAGAGCCTGTAGAAACATTTCTCAACTATATATTTACTATCGTCTTTTTTCAAGGGATTTGGATTTTTCGAGAGTGAAAATGTTTTTATTACATAGATTTGTTAATTAGATGCCATTAATGACATTGCGACCATTATACATCGTCCTACGTTTAGACCACTTCATATTTTTCCTCTTTATCTCTTTCCAGTTCAAATAATTTTTTAAAACCCAATATAGGCTACGCAAATTTTGTTCATTCTTTTGAATTTTGTTAAATATTCGAAGTAATGAAGAATAAATTATAAATACATAAGTAAGCATCCAGATTATTTCAACCTTCTTTGTTATATAAAGCCCGTTTGGTACATTGTCCTGAAACATTTCAACAATTTACTTCAAAACTATTTTATAAAATATCCTGCTTTGTTTTAAATAGGACGATAATTTTAAATGGCAATTTTTACTTACTTTCTGAAACTCTTTCATTCATTTTTATACCAATCATTTTTCCTTACAATGCAAGGAGTAAATTTTTATTAAATTCTCAATTCTTAAAAGTAAAAGTTGCAAAAGTTTCTCTTTGTTACTCCAACGAATTCTCTCACTGCAATAGTCATATAAAACTTTTAATTGCATAAATAAAAGATAAACGATGCTCGTCTTGATTTAAAATCTAATGTTCTTTTAGTGAGAGTACACTACATTTTTATGGAAGAATTAAAGATTTAAATAAACGTAAATGGCCTTAAAGAAAGCGATGCTAAACAGCTTTCTATCGAAGAAAAATACTTATTAATAAAATGTAATAATCATTTCAATAAAGCATACTCTGCTTCATTGAGAATCTGAAGGATTTTCAGTGAATGAAGACGACATTCTTTATGGAAGAATTTAGGATTAGAATAGAAATGAGCAACGACGCTGAAAAACAACTTTCTACTAACAGCACTTAAAACCGAAATCTACAAGAAAAGTAATCTAACAACCAACAACGGCAGAAAAGGAAACGGAAAGTTTAAACGTGTACCAAAACAATAGAAAACGTATATCTGTGACCAAAAATAAGAACATAAGCTATAGAGCAGGAAGAACAATTGGATAACAACAGTCCAAAAACCTGCATCTATCCTTATCTGCCGAAAAGAGCTGTTTCTTCACAATGGCATAAGGTTCTTTTAAGAATGTTTTTACATTCAGACTTTTTTAACTTCTTTTAAACTGTATAAACATTTTATATTTTTCGTCGTTATCGGCATAATACCCAGCGCAATAAGGCGGGAGATCTCATCAATGCTTCTTAACACCGCAACCATATATTTTTATTTCTTTTTCAAGGTTTGAATTTTTTTTAATCAAATGTTTGCAACAGACGATATATGCAACAAACTGAGTGAAAATAGTTTAATGCCTTCAGTTGGGAACCACCTGTTTATGTTCCTAGACACAGAACAAAAAAAATATATTTCAGGGTTTCGGATTAAATATATTTGCCCTTTTGGTTATTGGGAGTTTAAAAAAGAAATTTAACGAAAATAGAACATAAGGGAACGAAACTTCATGCTGTCATTTTAAAGTTCTTTAAAAGGAATTTTATTAAAAAAATAATCTATATGATTCAATAAAATAAAATCAGTATTTTCAAAATCATTTTTATAGATTAAATATGACTGAAAGGAATTTCTCTATCTACGGCATCAACAAAATTTTAAAAATGTACGTCTTTCTTCATAATTTACGAATTTAAAAATTATAATCCATAAAAACTCTGATAAAAATAAGTTTTCACTTTCAGTTTGCATTTCATTTAAAATTGTTAAAAGATATGGTTTTATTTTAACTTTCCTTTTCTTTTACATGGGTGGAAAAAAATGAAAGTTACATTCGTTGCATTCTATAAGAGTCTGAAATAGATTGAAAAATCAAGTAAAGTATTTCAGTTATTTTCTATAATTTGAGAATAAGCATTCATATGAAACGTGAATCTTCAAAGATATTTCATATTACCTTTAAATATAAAAAAAAATATTTAAATGATACCAATATATATCTGACAGTTCAAGATATAAAATCGCTGTTTAAACATTAAAAAATAGTAGTTGAAAAATAAGTCATCAATACTGTGTGTTTGTGTGTGCGTGTGTGTTTGTTTGCTAGTGTCGATGTGTTTTATTTCAAACTTTGAAATCCTATATCCATACTAAGGATAATTAATTTTTAATTATTTTCATATTTTAATTTAAAAGTCATAACGCCCATGCTACCCTTTTGCACGATAAATAAGACTCATGATGTGAGACATTTTAATAACTAAGAGTTAAAGATTGATATGCTAGATAACTTATCCAAAATCCTGATTTTCCTTTGAATTTGAGTATACTTCTTACCTACGAAAGATTCCTCAATAGTTTTCCCACTTTGTTTGATATTTCTTCAAGAAAAATTATAGAAGTGAGTGATGAATATGACGGAAATCTATAAAAATATTGTCTTCTGCTGGAAAAATATTTTCTTTTATAATAATAATGGAAAAATATTTTAAAATATAGGAATAGTTTCCCTCCCGTGGTTTGCTTTTCCCTTCGCATGCTTGCAGGACAGATCTAGAGTTGCTGAGAAATAATAAACAAAGATTTTAAATTTAGTAGAATAAAAAGTTCTGTAGGGAAATAGTTAAAAAGAGAATTTTGATTTTGGAATATAAGAATTCCAATGCATTCAGTCTGTATTTCGTTGTATCAATGTCATTCAAATTGAGGAAACTTTTTTAAATATATGGATTTAAATCATTTATATTAAGTAGTAAATTATAAACAATAGCAATGCATACATAGGTTATTAAATTTTTCAGTTATAATTTCCATGAATTAATATGATGCTATATTTATTCCTTCCTAAGTTACTATAAATTTGAAAATATAACTTTCAATTTCATTTCCACACTGTAATAATAAAATGAACATCAAGAAATAGAGATTCAATTTGTAGAAAATTATTATAAGAGTTTTTTACATGAAAATTTGTAAAAATATATCAAAATTGCTGTTTGAAATTAATAGTTATCTGCAAAGACATCAATGGACATTATGATAGATTAAAACATAATTCGATTAAAAAAGTACGAGAGAAATATTACAGCTATCAGACTCAACAAACGCCTTTACACAGGGTGCCTACTAAAGTAACTTATACCACCCTTTAATTTCTGAACGACTGTAGTTATAGTCATAAATGTGGTGTCTAGGTATAGAAAAGTGTCTATGCGCTACAGCATGAGACCAATTTCATCGCCGTTGAAAATACAGAGTTAGTAATCCTATATCGAAAACAGCACAAGACAAGGAGGAAAAGTCAATTACAAAGTAAAAGAGCATCATCAATTTAACATGAAATTAAAAATTATACTTTGTGCACATTAATGCTAAGAACAGAACGCTTAAAATGTCATTCATTTGTTCTCGATTTATAGCAGAGTTACAAGACGAAAAGGGGTTAGAAAGAGCAAAAAAAAAAAAAAAAACGAACAAGATGCCTTTATTTTTGGCGTTCAAACTGTCCTCCTTCAGTTATAATACGCTTTTGGACCTTTGTTTGAATTTCACATGGTGTTTGAGGTATATCCATTGGATAAAACCCATTGAGATAATTTTCGTCCGAAAGATATTATTTTTTCCTTTCGTCCACGTTTTGTGACGTCACAGTTTCAGAAATTGCAGAGAAACAGATGTGCGTTTTAATTATTCTATTCTTAGTAATAAAGTCCATAAGGTGTCTTTTTGTTTTAAATCGGTGATGTTCTATGAATTTGTATTTGACTTTTTCCCTTTATCATTCAATTTTCAAGATAGGAGCGCTAGTTCCGCAATTTGCTGCCAGGTGGCGCTGTAATTGGTCTTATAAACATGGCGTAGTGCATAGCCTTTACACTATGCCTAGACATCACTTTTATGACTATACCTATAGTTGTTCTGAAATTAAGTGGAGGGTGTAAGTAACTTTAGTGGATAGTGTATATTCACGTAATTAAATTGAAAAGTGGTCATACAAATTTAAAAATGTTTATTAAGTTATCAGCCATGTGGCATTTAGTGGTTGATGAAAATTAGAATTACTCATGCCAATCGTATATCCACATTCAAGCATTTGACAATGCCTTTATCATCGTGGATACAAGATCACCAAAACTTGGAATTGACGAGCTAGTTTTTTGATCGAAAAAGAAATCTAAATACATCCTCATAGGTCGGTTCCTGTAGGACCATAAATAAAATAGAGAAACGAATCAATAAAATCAAAAGCATATTTAGTATTTGGTTATACATTTTGATAAAAATCTGAGATGAGAATCTCTTTTTAAAATTAGAAGAAACGTTAAAAGCACATGATGGATAAGATGAGCACTCTGTCATTCAGCCACGGATAGTACTTTGAGTTAGGTTATGGATTTGGTTTTATTACATTATCTAAAATTTTCTTTATTCACTTTGCAAATAAATGAGCATAATAAATAATCACATGTTCTAAACGGCTTCTACGTTTTTACTTAACTGTTTGGTTACAAATCCATTTGTAGGAAGAAATTACCACATGCATAAAAGAATTTTGTATTCCTGTAGTTAGCATCTTATGTTATCCACAATCCATTCCCTTATTCAGGAAAGTCGAACGTTATTCATTTTTGACCTCTTTTTGTCATGTTATTTACGGAGGGTTACTTTATTAATAATAAAAATTCGCTATGGAAGAATCCACACAGTAAAACTATAGGAAATCTTTGCTTATTATTTCATTTAATTCTAGAAATTATTTAATTTAAAAATAATCTCGTTAAAATCCCACATATTGAATAAAAAGACATGCACTGATTGTAATTAGCAATTAAATAAAATGTCCTCTATTATGTAATAATATAAAAATTAGTTATGTTAAGAACTAAACTGCTTTTTTTAACACAAAAAGAGGGAAAGAACTTTGTATAACTAGATTAACTCTCAAAATAAATATAATCTGATTTTCTCAAGTTGATCTTTCTCAATCTAATGGCCAAGTAAACTACAGACCTTTCTTTAAGTATGAATGGATTTCAGGATTTCGAAAACATTACTTCCTTTTCGCTTGTTTTTACCAAAAAATACCAAATACACTGAAAAATTCAAATTTCCTGGACTGTTTGAATTATTATCACTACATAATAAAATGTCATGTTTCATTTTATGTAGACATATATAAATCATTTTAATAGACAGTTAGTGCATCGCTCAATTAATCTCAATGATTTTACCGTCCAACGCTTCAGTGAAAGATACTCTTTCTAAGATTCTTAATAAATGAAGTAGAATCCTCTCTCTAAAATATTTACAAAGGCAAAATTATAGTTATTGTAAATTCCAAGCGACCGACGTCCAGAAAGAGAAACTGCAGATGTCGTTAAACACTTGAGTGATATGCCCGTACACCTCAAGTGCATTGCATTATTGAGATTTTAAATTTATAAACTAAAACAAAACAATTCAGGGGTGTTATAATTCGATACAAAAATTACATAGAACAAAGCATTCCTGAAACAAATTGTGTCATCTTATTGCATAGTTGAGGAAACAAAAAAGTTAAAAGGTTAAATTTTTCAGATGATTCAGTCATCACGGTATGACATCTCTTGCTTGAAATCGTCACCACACAGATTTTATATAGTTTTATAAAATATTTACATATATTTTATATAAGCTTATAAAGTATTTATAAATATTTTATGTAATTTTATAAAATTTTTTATAATCTGTCATTACTGAGCTCTATCATATTTCATTAAAAATTCTGCTTAAAATATGCTTTTTTCCTGAAATATTTTGCAGATAAATCGACATCGTAGTAAATCAAAGTGGATTTGTTCAAAAAAAAGAGTAAATTTAATATCTCTTTTGGTATTTTCTATCAGATTTAAACTTACAATGTCTTTTGGAGAAGTTTTCATAATATAAAATTTATAATATACAGGGTATTCATTAATTATTGTCGGGGTTTCCGTACCTCATAACTTTCGAATAAAAAATATTACCCAAAAACCGATTACGTATTCGTAAATTACAACTCAAAGAATTTTACGTGACAACAATGCGATCTTAGCGCATTTGCAGTCTGGGTAATTATGACGTCATAAATAAAAATGGCGACCGTGCAAGAAAAAGCAATGTGTGTATTGTGGTTTTTCGACACTAAATTTGGTTTGGGGGTTTGTCAAGAACATTTTGTACAAGACCCCTGTGCCCTCTCTTGATGAACTGAAGCGCAGAATTGTTACTGCGATCCAAAATGTTACCCCACAAATGCTGGAGAACACTTGGAGGGAAATCGAATTTCGTCTCGATGTGTTACGAGCCACGAAGGGCAGCCATGTGCAAATTCATTAATCTTTTTAATATCATTAATAAAATTCTTCGAGTTGTAATTTACGAATACGTAATCGGTTTTTGCGAAATATTTTTTATTCGAAAGTTATGAGGTACGGAAACCCCGACAATAATTAATGAACACCCTGTATATTAGTTATTAGTGGATTTATATATTTCACGCGAAAGAAAAGTTCTTGAAATCTTTCCACATTTATATTCTGCGAAGAACACCAGGTTTTAACTGAATAAGCATCAGTATCTGTCATTTAACACTCAGTTTCCTGAACTCGCCTTCGTCGATCAATCGGAAAAAGATCTCCATACCCAGGTGAAATGCGAGATATAGGATAAACTTATATTTACGATTTTCTTTCAGTGATGACAGATGATTGGCACGTAGAGGATTCCCATTTTCTTACATTGGAGTCGTCTTGACGGGCAGCTTTTAAAGAAAATGATGTATTCGACCTTCCTTTATTTTGTCGGCACTATGTGAATTATTTGTATTTCAATTCACATCTGAAAGCATAACGTATTGATTTTTATACCTGGAATTTGTTTTCTTTTTAAACTGGAGATTAACATGATATTTTCTGTAATACAAAAGCAATAACAAATTTAAAATTATAGTATTAACAATTAAAGAAATGAGAAGTTTATAAGTGGTTCTGAGATCGAAGATAGTTATAGACTTTTCTGAAATGTTAGCAGCAGAAAATCAAGAGGTATACTTTTTTGAATGATCATGAATTTAAAAGAATAACTACATGAAAAAACATGCATATATGTTGACGTACGTTTTTCTGATTAGAACTTTTTATTATTATGATTCTTAGCCTCGGTCACTGAATAAAATCACCAAAATTTAACATAGGACAAACCAGAAAATATATTAAAGTAAAGCTACTAATGAGCTGATAAATTTAAACTAATAGGCTTACAAATATTAAAGAAATGTCATAATTTGAAATTCTACCTCTTCGGTTAGAATTTATCTGTAATCTCCTAACGATATGCTAAGAGGAGAATTTTTTCAGACTACAATGCTAAAGAAATCTAAATTTTTAACTTTCTTTCAATAAATACCTCTTAGGACAAAATAATCTGTTAATAAAGTTCATCACTCAACATATGTGCACATGCCTGATGCTTTGTAGTTATATAATATCAGCTACACGCGATATACAAGAAAATGCATGAAAAGTTTAAATCGAAGTTAATATTAGCCAATTTATGTTTTGACTTTATTTTAATACTAATTATTAATGATTGTTACTTCTAAGGGACTTTAAGATGTATAAAAAAATAATTTTTCTTTATTGCTGAATTTACAATGAAAGCCTTCAAAACTATTTTAGATATAAATTATCCGAATCTTTTTGCTTTTACATTGCTGTTACCAGTATTGACTGAATCCTTAAGATTTCTAAGGAAAATAAAATGAATGGCTTGCAGAATGCATTAAATATACTGTGCAGTATGTCTTACTCGGCATTTCAGTGAAGACCAAAAGTATTAGCATTCTCTAGAACGTAACTAGCTCGTTCTCATAATTTCATGCCATGTGACTTTGAGGATATAACTAATTGTCAGAAAACAAAATTACATTTCTCGTAAGTCAAATCAATGAAAATTTATTACCTTCTATAGCTCAAAGAATGAAATTTGCGGAATATGTTCAAAAGTAACATCTTAAAGGTTACTTGTTACTGAGCATCAATAAAACATTATTTATCAGCAAGCGTCTGCTTCGAATGCTAATTAAATTGTACTGTGAATACATATTGACTTTGCTAGCTTTTATTATCACATTTGAATTCATTTGGACAGAAATGTATGATAAAAGATTTGGACTTTTTAATTTCTTTTTTCACAGAGATTGTTTTTCAATAATTGGAGACCAAACATCTTTTCGCTAATTTTAATCCTATGCGTCTGAATCTCGCCAACAGTACGGCCAATATTACGACTTATTAAAGAGGAATTAGACTGAGAAGCTTTGCGGGAATTGGAGAGTCAAAAATAATAAAAAATGGTGTGAAAAATCCATGTATGGCAACAGAGAATTTTTTCGAAACTTGTATAAAAAATATGGGGTATACTTTTCCAGAGAGATATCTCTGAAATAGGTATATATTGTGAAAGAAATCAGTTTGGTCTCAAAATAGCAAACTCTAATTTTCCTAACTTTCTTTGAAATCTAACCAAATTAATTTTAAAAAATCTAAATTAATTAATTTTAAAGCCAAAGTAATTTTAAAGAAATACGATTATACATGGAATAAAAGAAAAAAAATCTGCATTGGTAGCAGAAAGAAAAAGTTTTCGCATTTTAAGCAA
Organism: Araneus ventricosus; assembly: GCA_013235015.1. Classification (NCBI taxonomy): domain Eukaryota; kingdom Metazoa; phylum Arthropoda; class Arachnida; order Araneae; family Araneidae; genus Araneus; species Araneus ventricosus. Next base: position 17,056 of record BGPR01013527.1, read on the forward strand.
AAATGGGTTGTTATTCGACAGTTTTAATGTTGCAAACGGCTGGCTTAATTCCAGTAAAAACGGATACAGCAAAGAGGCCTCATGGACTTTTATTGCAAAGACTCGTGTGACAATCTCATATGAAAAAGCCCGTGAGTGATGAAGTCAATTGCCAATCGAAGTTTAAATGATTTTTATCTGGAAAAGAAATCAATGTCAATAGCTCAAACAATATGTTAAGGCATTAAAAAAATAGATGTCAAAAAAAATTCATGTCCATTTAACGAACGGAGATTGTGAATCAAATATGCACATTTCATATTTTAAATGGTATTCTACCATTTATAATATTTCTACATTTCTGTTTTAAAACTACACCCAAAAATCCATTTTAAAATTTATTGAATGAAGAATTAAAATTAAATTCCTATTATTACTTAAAGTAATTCACAAATCTTTAAACAATTGATAAAGAGTAAATTACTGTACTGAGCAGGTATAAATTTACTATTTGTCAAATGCTTTATTTTAATCGTTCATTTCTTGGATTTTGAATCGATTTTCTTGAAAAATATATTTATCGCATTATCGGACGTTATATTATAGTGAATCTCAACGATTCTAATCCTAAAGCTTATTAATTAATGTCGCCTACTTTTTAGATATATTTATGCCAGAGTAGGAATATTTACTTTTGTGTTTGATTTTTCTTTGTTAATTTCCATGGATATGATATAAAATCATGGTCATAGAGATTTTTTCCCTAGCTATTAAAGCATAAATTATAATTTTGATGACATATTTTTGCGTGTGAAATCACATCCGAAAAAACTAAAGAAAATGAATAAAACAGTATTTTCTGTTCCTGCCTTACATATTATTTTCTTTAAAATGTCTGAAGAATCTGGACTGTCCAAATAATTTTAACAGAAAATGATGGAAATGGGGTTCGAAGAAAATAAGAATAACTTTAATTAATTCAAAACATTTAAAAATACATTTCAAGGAAGAAATTAAGTATATTTCAATTTTTAGTAATTATACAGCAGTGTCTGAATTTTTAATTATTTAATTTGTCCTCTTAATGGTATTCTAAAATATTGTTTTTATTGTTAAAATAGTAGCAAAAAAATAGTTTTTATATTTTTCCGACTTCATACCAGTATATAAAAATGATTTTTTTATTCATTGACTGGAATAATAACATATATTGAAACGGTGGTTTGATCTCTGCATGAAGTTAAATTTAATGTAACATGTTAACTTAATAATGTGTAACATGTTAACATGCATAATTATAAAAACTTTTATATTAATAACATACTTTTCAAACTACTCCTACAAACTGCATCTGAATATTGTGTAATGTGATTATTATCTAATTTTCCCACTATTATAGTCTTGATATTTAATCGCTATGACAGATTAGCTACCACGTATGTCAAATAGACAATTATAAGGGGAATCTGTCTGTTTAACCCTCTCACTCCTAATCCGGCCGTCACCGGCCATGCAACTTCTATACTAGTGAGGCGGATTCCGGCCGGTTACTCTTCCGAAAGCGGGGAGAAGGCTGTTGGGAGAGTGGTTATTAAGGGACCCCTTGGGGTAGAGATAAGAGATGAAAGGCCTTCCATTCACATCTTCCACCACCCGTAGTGAGGAGAATTGGGGAAACGGGGTGGACGAATTTGTTTCTCCTATCCATTAGCAAACAAACCTCCGTATACAACTGTACTCAGATTTTGAGAACCTTCAGTGTTCAGAGGGACAAAGCAAACATTGGAAGCTAAATGGCTATTGGCTTCTGAAAGGTAACTAAAAGTCTAAAAATAAACTCTTATCTATCCAGGTTATATCTGGCTGTTTAGTGTATTTCGATTCAGTCTATATTAATTTCAAAATGACTCAGACAGAATTTAGCTGCCTCTTAATATTCAGGACACCATAAAATAAAAATTGCACTCTTCAACTTATTTTACACTTTTCTTGTAATGCAGTCATTTCTATATAAATTTCAGTGCTTTATCTTTAAATCTTCATTAACTTCGTATACATAGATACAGTAGAACCCGCTAATCCGAACTAGTTGGGACCGGTGCCTGTTCGGGAGATGTGTGCTAAAAAAATACAAGTTATAAGTACTCAATACTACTATCTCTTGAATTCTTTTATTCAAAAGCAATAGAAAGAGAATCTGTCTCTCCTTTTTATTAGAATAATGGATGTTCTCTTGTGTGAAGTGAAATTATCATACTATGAATTGCATTAGTTTCTTCAATGTGTACAAAATTATGCAAGCTGAAAAAGTGCTTTTTCGCTTTTAGTATGTATATTTAAATCTTTTCAGGTGATCTTTTCAATTACATATAATTTTCGAAATTAAATCGGTTCGCATTAACCGGAATTTCGGATTAGTGGGGTTCGGATTAGTGGGATTCTACTGTATAAACAATAGATGAGAAGAAAAATCGTGAATTTTGTTGTAAACAAAGGGAAATAGCCTAATGAAGCATTGTATGAAAAAAACCTGAATATTTAAATCGTTTATTAAAATTCTTATGAATCGATAGCACCTGATGACTTTCAGCAACAACAAAAAATTGTGTCGGATTTTGTTGTTGTTGTTGTTAAATTCCTAATCTCCAGTCTTTTCGTTGGCATCGATCGCAAGTTTTGGACTGTCAGGTTTTTTTTTATCAAAATAGAAAATTTTTAGAATATCTTTATTCTTTTGGGTGAAAAAAATAGCAATTTTGTAATATTTTGATTTATGTAAAATAGTTTCGTATTGGTTATAAAGACTTTGTTAAAGAATTTATTAAAATTTAATTTAGTTAGTT
>BGPR01013527.1:19887-41508 GCA_013235015.1 Araneus ventricosus
TATATTTTCATATGTGGCTATTCGAGGTAACTACCTTGGAGGAGTTGTAAGTATAAGCTGTAACAACTTAACCAAACTGTGCATCCATATTTTTATCAACTCACGCCGTTATGGCAGAGAAGAAATTACTTTTGCTGCAAATGTCACCATGAATTCTGGAATTCTAAATCGAAAAACCACTTGAAATATTCCCAAGGTTCATGTTTCAAAAAATGCTTACTGCTACTTCTCTGTTATCGATTTTGTCTTCTTCGAACCAAACACTAACTCGGGATTGAGTCTCGTAAATTTACATATTCTTGCTATAACTTTCGATTTCTGAATCATATTTTGGTTAGTGAAGAGCCAAATTGAAAAAAATGAGAAAAATAGATGAATTTATTTAGTTGCTGACAAATGAAAATATATAAATATAATCTTAATATCAATAAATCCTAGATTATATTGCAATGCCCAGTTTCCCTCTGCCCTAAAAGCAACCATTTCAATTATGAAAAGGAAGGTTTCAAAATGATATCGTTTACATTTCTCCTTATAAAAATAAACACTGCATAGGCAAAAGTCATAAAAATAAATATTTGCGACAGTCACTATTACTTAGAAATTAATTAATATATTTTATATTTCATGAATAGCAGCTCTTTTAATATTGATTTAACACAAATTTCTGAAAAATGTGTCATTAAAAAGGCTTCAACCTAAAGATAGTCTATTTTAAATTTTAAGAATTCCTCTTATATTGTCTCTATATATTAAAGGTGTATGGACAAAAACATTGTTGTGAAAGTTTAAACTAAGATGTAAAAAGTAAAGCACAATTTCGAACGTCTAATCCAAAATATCGTATCACGATAATTTTTTAGGCTGTCTTGTCTCCGTTTCGTTTAATCGCTTCAGCCATTGCAAGTGCGTATAGATTTTCATATTACGCAATTGCAGAAAGAATGTGTGTTTGTCTGTCTCTCTGCCCGTCCGTCAATCTGATTTTTCGTCTCTCTGTCTGTTCGTCCTTCCGTATGTCTGTGTCACTCTTTGTAATACTAGTTACTTTCCCACCCACTTCCTTGTATATTTCATTCTGTTTTCACGTAACAATTTTCGCATAACACATCACATAATTTATAGATACTATGCCAGCATAAATAAATCATGATGTGAAAAGAAACTTCCATCTTCTGCATTTATTTTCCGAGAACTTAGTTTCTCAAAATTTTCCTGAGAAATATGCAAACTGTTATATAAAATTGTAGTGGGAGTAGAGTGGGCATTTAACACAGCTGCAGAAATTGGAAGATTTTGTATTATAATGACGCAGAAGCTGCAAAATTTTTAATTCAAAATTTTATTAAGTTTATTCATTTTCATCAATTTTATTAAATTTAAATCGACATCTTTTCATAACTTATTCCATCAGTTCTCTTCAGCTAATAAAAGCCTTCATGCGTACTGAAAGCAAATAAATCAACTAACCAGAATTAACTGAAAGTGCTAAGCAAATATAATTAATGAAAACGTGAGAAAAGGAACTATTGGTATTAAATAAAATTTATTTACAGGGTGTTTCAAAACACTCGGTACAAACTTTTAGTTTTACAGAGCTCATTTAGACAAGCCGAAATCCCCACACAATACAGGATTGTAACTCAAGTATTGAAGTGATTGGAGCAATGGTTGCTGTGAGAAACAAAAATGAAAAAGAAGGAATGAAAGAAAACCAGTGAGTTTAAGAAGCATGTGTATCGAAGAAATTACAATAATTTCTCGAAAGTGAGCATACTAACAGTGAAGAAGTTTTTCACCGTCAACATAATGATTGCTGTATACACTCGCGGAAAGATCAGCCATTTCTTTCATGAGAGATGCAGCCACAGAAATCATGGCGACAAAATCTTCTCAGAATCGAAGGTACTGTCCTTGTAGATGAGGTTCTCCATAATCCCTCAAGGGAAAGTCCAACCTTGAGAGTCCAGGCACAACCAAGTTAGCCACTCAATGAGATTGCTCTAAGTGAAGAAGAATTTTGACCATCAGCATAATGATTGAAGTACACTCAAGAAAACACTATCCATTTCTTCTGTATCAGATGTAGTCACAGAAATCCTAGCGACAAAATCTTCTCGGAATCGAAGGTACCGTCCTTGTAGATGAGGTTCTCCATAATCCCTCAAGGGAAAGTCCAACCTTGAGAGTCCAGGCACAACCACGCTAGCCACTCAATGAGACTGCTCCAAGTGAAGAAGAATTTTGACCATCAGCATAATGATTGAAGAACTCTCAAGAAAACACTATCCATTTCTTCTGTATCAGATGTAGTCACAGAAATCTTAGCGACAAAATCTTCTCGGAATCGAAGGTACCGTCTTTGTAGATGAAGTTCCCCATAATCCCTCAAGCGAGAATCCAACCTTGAGAGTCCAGGCACAACCGCGCCGGCAACTCAATGAGACTACTCCAAGTGAAGAAGAATTTTGACCATCAGCATAATGATTGAAGTACACTCAAGAAAACACTATCCATTTCTTCTTTATCAGATGTAGTCACAGAAATCCTAGCGACAAAATCTTCTCGGAATCGAAGGTACCGTCCTTCTAGATGAGGTTCTCCATAATCCCTCAAGGGAAAGTCCAACCTTGAGAGTCCAGGCACAACCACGCCGGCCACTCAATGATAACGCTCCAATTGGAAAACATCTACCGCTTTATTGCTTCAGATATGACTGGGCAATGTAAGGTGGTTCATGCTTATCTATAAGAGCCTAAGTTCCTTAAAATGTATACTGTTCATATCCTACACTGATCCCTTTCTCTTAGATCTTCCTGTAAGTATCAAGATAAAAGCTAATTTAGATATAAATCTTTCTCAAATATTTCTGTGTAAAATTTGTTAGTCATGTTATTGGCCCTCAAATACCATAGGCTATTTTCGTACAGATTTTGTTCTGTAAGGGATTTTGTGGAAACAAAAGATAAAAAGGATACCAATAATGTAGGTTTTTTCTTATGAAAATAATTCTGACAACATGTGGCATTCTGGCTAATACAGAATTCATGCGTTTCAGTACTAAAGGTGAACTGCTAGAGAAAGTTCTAAAATGTAATGTCTTTTGTTCTTCTGTAACCTAAATACTTGCTTGCAGCAAATTTTTGAACTTAGCAAACTAAAAAATCAGGCGTTGTAAAAAAATGTACAGAACTTACCGAACATAACAACTCATCTGTTTTCTTTATATTTCATATCTTGGATGAAAAAAGACTTATTTTTTGACGATGAGACGAATTTTGGGAGAAACTGCCCTCTTAATACTGTGGAATTTCATGAAATTCCTGTATACTTATAAAGAAAAAAATATTATCTGGTTCTACACAGGCTTTAAGGCAAACAGTAACATAAAAAACAATATGTTTTATGTAATTCATGACGAGGAACATTTGCTCAAAATAATAACGCATTTAGTTTTATTCTTTTTATACCTAAGTACACATTACAGTCGCAACATAACGAGAACTTTTTAAAATTTTTATAATATATATTCTTTATATTTTTTCTTGCGTTGAGAATAATGTCAATTAAATTTCTCATTACCTTAGAAACGTGTTGTAGTTAATGTCGGAATTGCAGAAAGTTTAGTCTAATCTACAGGAACAACAAATGTAAAATACGAAATCTACATTAAATTATGTATTTTGTAGACGATATTTTGGAACTAGATTTTTCATTGTATTTAAAGTTGTTTATCGAAAGTAAAAACAGTTATGAAGTATACGTGATTCTATATTCTAATCAAATGCATTGTATCTTATGGTAGTAAGTCTATTCTAAATTTTATTGTATAGTTAAATGTCATGCAGGACTTCTTTAATTACATTTAGAAAAAATTATTTCATATTGTAAGAAATTTAATGATTGTGAAGTTTGTTTTCATTAACAAATAGCAGAGAAATTACTTAGATTTGAATTACATTTTATTAAAAGTATTTCACCGTTTTTTTTTTTGAAAACCGACACATATGTGTTTGATATCATTCTTTCCAGGATTCCTTTAACTCTAATACATTCTGTTGGTATTAAACATTTAAAGGTGATTTAAAATTTTATACTGAAATTAGCAAGTCATAAAATGCCAAAAATCTTTTCATTTCTCATCTATCGGTGACTGCATACTCTAAGTGGTGAAATGCAGCTTAATTTTGAGTAGTTTAAATGAATGACTCATTATACCTTATTTTTATTTTGAAATTCATTTATCGGCGTATGTATACTTTGAATTCAGAAGTTTTTGATCTCTTAATAAGCCTTAAACCTTTAGTCAACAAAGACGTGTGTGACTCGTACATCCAGTTGTAGAATTTTCGATATTTAAATTATTAATTAAGTCAAAGAAGTAATTAATTTAAGAGTCAAAATTCACGTGGACAAGTATCAAGGTATCCTTTACGTTCTTATACGGATATCAGTTAGTGTATAGTGATAGGTATAGTTATACGTATACTGATTTTACATTGTAATTATAATTACATTTGCGGCAAATTAAGACTAGTCGGAATGAATGAGAAACTAGTCAGAACGAACTGAAACTTCACCTGAAAACTCTTGGAGGAGTGGGATTTTGTTTGATGCAGCAAAAGAATTGTTTCAAAAGAGTGGACATCATAATGAACATTTCCTGCGAAAGTCATGGATATTTGTTTCAGGTCTTTCTTTTCGTGATTTTGCCTAGAATATTGTCGCTGTACATATGTGCTGTTATTTCTTTTCTAGAGAAAATTTAGCATTTGCCCATAACAAATTTTTTTCGATTCCTCTGACAACATTTTCGCGTTTGTCAAGTTTGTATGAGACGTTTCTACCATAAACAGTTTTCTCTTTATGAGTTCTCTTTATAATTACCCTCACACTCATACTATCGGTAAAGTTTTGAAGAAATTTTTTCCTTCATGAAATTAAATCGCATTGCTTCAAGTATAGTTCGACTCAGATTTCAGGTAAATCTGACTACAGCTTTTAAAATCACAGCATTAATTAATAATCCTGTATATCTTCCACTCGAAAAGAATGTTCAAAAGTAATATCTGTTCGGCGGAAATGTGTCACGAAATATTTTATCGAACTAACAGTTATGACTAGATATAAACTAGGGACTACTAAATGTTTTTAACCAGGAATGTACTGAGTTATGGATATTTGAATATTTAGTTAATGCTTAAAATAAAATAGACTACATATTAGATACTAAAATACTCATATAAGAGGATTTATTAAAATATAAATAATAATCCTCAGCCAAAGGTAAATTCATGAATTCGTTTCAGGAATGTCACTGATATAAGTCACATTTTTAAAGACAGCTTCAAATGTAGATAATATTTCAGTGCAACATCAAATAAAATATGAACTATGTAATATTGGTATAAATAAAATAGAAATAGAAGAATCCATACCATATAAAATGAAATGATTTAAATAAAAAAATTATTAAATTCAAGAAGTACTTAAGATTGATTCCAAAAAAAAAATGTTTAGGGGAAAAACATTCTGCGTATTCGTTGACGGACAAAAACCGTGAAAAACTACAAACGTGTCAAAACAAATATATCATTTTATCGTCCTTAAGTGTTACCATGCGTGCTTCTTGATAGAAATACCTTTTCACTAACCTGGGTTTCCAGTGATCGATTGAACAAAAAAAGCAAATTTTGCAGAATTTCTTTTCATCTCCAAACGAGCATTTAGTTGTAAGAAAATCTTCAATTATTTTTGTGAAAAAGAATCAACATTTTCGTATTATAGCGAATACATATCATCACCGAATGCAGTAAATCATTGTGACAGTAAATCAATACTCTTTCTTATACCTAAGAAAATGGTTTATAACTTTCCCTCTGTAATGTAGAAAGTATTACAGAAAATAATTCTGAATTCAGCAGTGGATTGAATTGCAGTTTTTGTGCTTTAAATCATAATATCTGGAACAAAACTCATTTTGATGATACACATTTAGTATTTCTGTTTAATATCTTTGCAAGAAATATAAATCTTGTCTCTTGTTGTTTTTCATATTGTCTAGAGGAGGGAATTGCGTTTTTGTTATAAGAAAATGGCATTGTTTTTGTTTCATAACCATTTGGATAAATCATATTTATTTGATTTCTTTATAACTTATATGAATGATATTTGGATAAATTTCCAAGAAATTTGTGAGATATAAATTTAAAATTTTTTTCATCACTTTTAAATCCTTGTGCAATAGATGAAGTAGGTACTTCTTTGTAGAATAAAAAGGTTTGCGATAAACTTATTTATTACCATTTGAAATCCTAAGTCATTATTTCTTCATTAATGTCGGCCTTTTCTTATTTTTCAGGAAATCGTTTTTTAAAAATTCCAATAATAACTGAAACTTTGCTTATTTTTCTATCTGGTCTTTTTAACCTGTTATTTCCACCCACAAATCACAAATTATATGTACTAATACTTTTCAATTTAGTTCAGAAATTCTGAAGTATACTTGAATAGTAATAACTTCGATATAAATCTCTTAAATTTCTAATAAAGTTTTGAGGTTAATAGAAATGTATAAGCAAAAATATGTTAGATTTATTTTCGTTTGAAAAAAATGTCACGCCTTCAAACATTATTTCTAATATCTAAACATCATGTTGAAACAGAGCGTCTTTTTTTATAATTATTTCTAATATAAAAAGTGAAGTTGCAAGAAAAACTCATTATTATTAACCCACTCAGCGCCATACCCGAGATATCTCGCGAACTTTTTTACGTCTCAAGCGGCATTCTACGAAATAACTCGCAAACTTTTCTGCATCTCTAGCGGCAAGCCCGGTTATTATTATACATACTAGTAATTGGAGGGTTGGCCTGTCCATTGTGTTTGTCACCCCGCAGTTGGAAGAAGAGGGGTTGTAAGTTTCTGTTTGGGCTTTCTGAATTTTGTGCAAGACGGATACGTTTCCCTTACGCAGCTCATCGGAATTTTCTGCTAATTCGTGAGGATGGGTACTATATTTTTTCAACAGCTATGTTACTGTTTACAAAGTATAAAATGGAGAATGACCAAATAGTTATTTTCGAGAATCCGCTACAGAAATACGGATATAAAAATAAAAAACTGCCTTCCGCTGACAAAAAATATTTCCAGTTTCCTAGATTATTACCTGTTTTTATATATAAAGCAGGTTTTAGAACTACTTATCATGACGGAATTCTACTAATGGAATTTTACAGAATTATTAGGTGCGTTCCCGTTAAAGCCAGACCATGTTTTTAACAACGAGAAACTGCGTCTCTCTTACTTTTAACTTTGCGTTATAATTAAGATTTAAATCAGAAAAATTAGAAATTAAAATAGTTATAACGTGCATTTATTATATATATATAACTTTTATGAAGTCGTGGAAGTAGCTGAGATTAACAAAACGAGTGTCAATTTAATAAAATGATTCTGTAACCCAAAAATAATAGAAGATACAACTTCCAAACAAAGGTTTTGTAGCCTTCCGATGATTAATTTGGTTTATTCAAACTAACGACGCGCAAGAAAATATATTTTATTTGTTCTTATCTCGCGACAGGAAATTTTAAAGGCATCAAATTATAGCAGAAAAGCTAATAGTTATTGTATGACCTAAATAAAAATTATTTCATGGGAATTACTGTATAAATACGTAGTAAAATTAAGATAAAATATGTTATAAAAAAAGCGATAACTGTTTTTATAGCATTCTGATTTTCAATACATCCATTTGATAGTGAAATCATAACTGGAACAAAATTCAAAAGTTAATCTTACATTTACATATACTAGGATTCGCGCACTTTTATCTTTACAAACCTAATTAGAGAAAATCTTTTTTAAATTAGTTTTCAACGTAGGTGTTGACGCTTATCAAATTTTGGGATTGAAGATTTTAAAGTTTATTACTAAATTAATACAATCTTTATAAACTTTAAGAAAATACTTTTATCTTTTTAAAAGTTTCTTTTCCGCTCTGAAATCCAAAATAAAGTATTGACGATTGCTTAAATCGCTTGATGAATATTCCGAATTCTATTTCAAAGAGAATTAGGGAGGCTAAAAAATCTGAATATGTAAGAATACCCAGAATACCGAATGTGTGGTGGTAATACCGAGAAATCAAGGTTGAGAAAGAGCACTTCTCGACCGCATCTAAAGTTTTCTCAGAAGGGGTACAACACAGCACATGCAATAGCAGAAAGGAGAAAGTCTTTAAACAATTTTTTAAAAACAATTGTTTTTCATTTTCTGTGCGTTGTTCTGAATGCAAAGCAGAGCCTTAATTTGTGAGAGACAAGTAATCTCCTCTCTTTTACCTTTTTCCGTCACTAATCAAATGTATAGAGCGGATGACAACATGGGTGTTTAATGAAATCCGTCAGTTTACCGCTTAAATGGAAAAGGCAGTAAGTGCACATTGTCATTTTTACTGCTGTGAACGACATATTGGGAAAAATAGAAATGTGAGATTGAAATATCACTGTTGTTGATTAATTAGAAAAAATATCTTGCTTCAAAATTCATCAAACTATCAAATATCTTATTATTATTATTTCTTTTTTAGGTACACTCTCCATCTCGATTTTTTTATTTATTATTTCGCCACATTTGGCAGAAAATGAAGTTTGAATGCTCTTATTTCCATAAAATCAGTTTTTGAAAGCTTTCGAGACTAATTTTATCTGATGAGATAGAAGTAGGGTTCTATGATACAAATGGAGAGCAAATAACGAAATATTTCAACAACAAATCGTGGAGTTCACAGTTTTACCTATTATAAAACTTTATTTTTATTATTATTCTTTTGAGCCATTTTTTTATTTATTCATTTATTGAATGGCACTTAATATGAAATGAAAGAAATAAAAATGTCTTATTAACAAGTTATAGCTTATCAAATTTTTTCTAATAGTCAAAATTTGACAATGAATGATACTAGTACAAAGACAGTTAAAAATTGACTAAATTTATAAATTGATTAAATTAATTAATAAAACATTAATAAAAATTCATAGTATTATATATAAAGGCGCAAATGCAGCTATTTATAATATAATACAGATACAAAAAATGGATATACTAAACAAAAATTAAAATTAAATAAAAAGAAAGAAAAGTACTTTTCTTTCTTTAGATTTAATTTTAATTTTTGTTTAGTATATCTATTTTTTATACTAGTACAAATTTTTTATTCGAATTCTTTTAGTTACGTATATATTAAAATAATGTAACAGTAAATTTATTAAACATATGTCTATATGCTTTTCAAACATCCAAAGTGAAAATAAAATTTTTATTTAAATTCTTCAATGAAACTTTTAAAATTATTGTAGCTATTAAAGAAATTATTTTAACAAAGATTTAAAAACATGTCAGTAAAAAACGCGATAAACAATAGAGGTTTTAGAGTAAAGGAAAATATAAATGCAAGTTACCGCGTTAAATTAACTCAAATACATTGAATGTAATATTGTGATGCTAACTAGAGAATAGAATTAAAAGATTATTTTACAACGATAACTTGGAGTGCATGGAAGTTTAGTATATTTCTTTGAAACATGCAAATATGAAAAATGCTGTTAATATAATTCTGCAATGAGCTAAGATACTTATATATCGTAAATTAATGCCAAAATTTAATAATATTGAAAATAGTATCTAACGCAGATTCCAAAAACAAAAAGAGGACGTGTTAATATAACTGAATGCAATACTGATACAAAATACTTAGTGAAATTAACAGTTAATGCAATATTGTGTAATCAGACTTCTGATGAATGGCAAACTAATGAAACTATTATCATAATTGTTTGTACAAGGCAATGAATTTGTACACTTTGACTCTAAATAAGCAAATATAAGTAATATAAAAATATGGTACATGAAGACACTATTACTGCAATCAGTGGCGAATCCAGGGGGGGTTATCGGACTACAGTCCCCCCAGAGCCAAGCCAGAATTCTTGATTTTATTTAAAATCATTGAAACTGTTTTTTCTTAATTTCCCTCTTTTAAAAAAATAATAAAAACTTTTCAACGTTGCTTTCTGGCTATCCAGGCTCGAAAATTTTCCTACTTTTGTAGTCATCCCACTTGTATTTGTAGTTTTGACGCGGTCGAAAACATTTTTTGACTAGTTATTTCATTGTAATTTTTATTAAAGTATCGAAAGTATTGTATTGTATTTCATGATTCTTATTGTCAGGTGAGTAAAGTCTGTAAAGTTAAATAGTTTTGGTTTACTTTACCCTTGAGGTTTGACATCCGTCACGACGATACAAAATTTTTGTAAGGACCCCCACAGACACGAATCCTAGATTCGCCACTGACTGCAATGATTATTTTAGATGATACACAAAGAATTATTGCATGACAGTCATTTTGAGTTACTTTATCTATTAGTACATTTTCTTGAAATATATAAGTAAACTAGATTTCCGATATGAACAAGGATATTCCAACACAATCTATTGAATTAATTATTCCATGAATAATTTAAAAAAATATACGCCCGCAAAAAAATTATGCGTTTTATTATTATGTGTAGTATTTTTCGAAGCATGGTCGAAGCATTTGCGAAGCTTCAAACAAAAACTGGCTGCTTTTCACAACTACACCAACCCGTTTTCCTTCCCCTTAAAGCGAAGCCCTCAGTAGTGTAAATCCCTGTCAAATCTCTCCTTTGAGATCGCACAACCCTCTAACCGCAGACAGGGGAGGGAATGCTTATTGTTAAAAATTGCTGCCGCTCGCTAGTACAACTGAGTTTTCGAACCTGGCGTTTCTCAAACGTTTCAAATTTCCATAGAGCCGCTGGGTGGGTTAAATATATCTCGAAAATTGGATGGCACAACATTCCTATAGATGAATGTATAACAGTATAAAATCATTAACTTCTTACATTTTTTACTACAATCCTGACGCAATCACATTCGAAAATTAATTTTTAAAACTCTTGTTCTTTATTCAATTTGCAATTAAACATTACATAGTAACTATAGAATATTTTAAGAAAGTATTACTGCATTTTTATTTCAAATTATTAAATCTTTAAAATGGAGTAAGTATTTGAGTATCAGCAAGTAAACATATCTTACATGGAAATAATGTATTTTAGCTCTTAAACCGATGCGAATTTCTTCTTCTAGCTCCTTTAAAACCGGGATTTTTTGGAAGGAAGCGATATGAATTGGACTCTCCCCAACCTGGGGGGTCATTTTCCCCGCCACTCCACCCCTGCTATATCCTTCCCTTAACACGCACGGAAATGGGCCTGTGGTTGGCAAGGATCCCCTATCTCGCTTATCTCCTAAGCGATCTCATAACCTCACCTCCCCTCGAAAGAAGTCAACCTCCTCAGACCGGCCTTCTTCGTTGTTAAGGGAAAAGTTTTAAACCTACCGGGACCACCTCGCTCTGTATGAGAGGGTTAAAACAGATTTTTAACACATTGAAATATGTGTGAAAACCCTTATAATCCTCGTTTCGTTTGTATATTGGCGTTTAACTGATAGAAAATTTTCTCAGATATTTAAATTGTATTGCGAAAAATGTTTAAGATGGACGGATATGAGACCAGGTGTGGGTCACATCAATGCGTTTTATACTTGCTTACGAGAGAAAAAAAAGTTCCTATAATGGATCACTTACATATTTGTTTTTTAATTTTGAATGAAAAACGTTATATTAGCTTATCTACTTTGCTTTCTCTTTTAGAATAAAACGCTTATAGTTTTTTTTTTGCAGTTTGGTAAAAATTAGTATCTGAATGAAATGGATTCAGGAAAATTTTACTATTTCATTGTAATTAAAAGCTCCAAAACTGCGTTTAGGAACTTTGAGAAGTTTTCTAAAACCATTAATCAGTCCTGAGAAAACGCAGATGTTCTCTGACATGTCACTAATGTGTCTTAAGTACCTCAGGGCATTTTCTGTCGCGGGGTAATTTGTAAAATGTAGAAAGAAACAGAGAAACAGCATGTATTAACCTTGAAGACACACGTTTAATTAATGAAAAGTGTCGGTCAAACAGATGTCTTATCTTCTGAAGACATTTAAATAGGTAACTCTGAAAGAGTTTTGCCGGGAGGTAAATCTTTACTCGAAAGCCACGACTATGTTAATGAAACTTTCAGCTCTGTAGCATCTAACGGTACAATCTAGGATTTTAATTTTCAAGTAAGTAATGTAACTTCTCAAGCGTAGATCATAAGTTACTTAAGTTATTTCTCTCATTGAATGTGAAATAAATAATGCAAACACCATACCCAGTCAAAAAAATCCTAAAAACTTTCGGAAAGAAAAAAATTTAATAATTATAAATCCCTCAAGAGTATTTTAAGGCTGAAATATAGATCCTGCATGAAAACGAATATGATGACTTAGGTGTATATCCCAGACACATTTCCAGATAAATACAACCACGTTAACCCACCAGATTAACTTTTCAAATCTTATTAACACTGTAATATTCTTGCAAATCAGTATTGTTGTTAAAATGAATTACAATTAGTGAAAAAATTGTGCGTCAACTTAATTGATATCATTGAGAAGGTAATCCAAAGTATGTTTATGCCAAATGTCGTAGCTCTAGGTCCAGTGGTCTGCCCTGTAGAGCGGCAACACGCAGATAGACAGACACACACGCACTTTATTATCCTTTATTGTTAGTAGAGATTTTATTTTTTATTTAATCTTAACTTTGTTCTCATTAAACTATATAGGGAAAACTCGTTTATTTTCTATTAGCTTTTTATTAAACTTCATTCGTTTCATGTTTTTAAACATGAAATTTTGTATTAAATTTTAAGGTTCGCTTCCTAATGCTTTAGAGTTTTGAAATTGCGCACACTTAGTTGTTCTCGATTATGCTCACTATTTTAATACTCCCTGAACTTATTTATCGATTAATATTGTCTAATTTTGATTCCATGAAAGTGACGCACCTGGTAGTGAATTTGAGAAAAAAAATCAATTCCAAGAGTATATTATTTTAAGGATAGCGTTATTTGCAGATACTGTACCTACGTATAAAACGTTATTTGCAGGTACTGTACCTACGAATGATACGTTATTTGCAAGTACTGTAGCAATGGATAAAACGTTATTTACAGGTATTTTATCATTCTGCTACTTTGCACACTTGTGACTTTTAGATGAGAGTACACTATTTTAATACATTTAGAGCTTAATTATCAGTTAATTGGTAAATTCAATTAAACATTCCATACGAGTGGCGCCACCTGTTAGTGAATTTGAGAAAAATCAGCACTCTCTTTCTACTTTATAGTCTTTAGTATGTAACGCATTTTGTTTTTAATTATGAATTATAAATTAATGACTAAAATGTAGAAAATAAATAAAAATTTTAAAAAATCTAATTTTTAGTACAATAATAAAAGTGTGTGTGTTTTTTTAAAAAGCTTTTAATCTTTTTAATTTAGAGCATTTGCAACTATTAGACGGAAATTAGAACGAAAGTTATTTTAAATTTATCTGATAATAATTTGTATTTCGAAAAAGGAGTAAAATTAAAGAAAATACTGAATTTCACAGGTATAACTTTTTAAAAAATTATCCGAAAAGCAAATTGCCGTACAAGTTGCAAACCCGTCTGCGGAAACAACATCCGACCCGATTTTTCCTAAACGTGAAGCCGATTCTTTAACAACCGTACCAACAGGACTTTTGATTTGTGTCGTACGTGGATAGTTACTTTCATATTTTTAGCTCTCTGTTATTCGTTAAAGCTTTAAATGGCAGTTAATTCGGTACTTTTTCCAAAGAAAATTTACATTTTTGTTAAACTTTTTAAACAATTTACATTGGTGTTAAAGAAGATTTATACTATTGACTTTGGATCTTCGTTAACTGCAATGAGTTTTTAAAATTCCTTGTAGATCAATGGAACATGTTCTAGGATTCATAACTAGAAGTTTGATTTTTGATTAAACATATGAAGTGCAATTTCATCAACAAACGTTTCAAAAAATATTTTGTTTACCGAATATTAAATCAGAATCATGGAAAACCAGATAACAGAAACCAAAAAAACATCTCGGGTGTTTCCGCTGAAATACTAAAAAATCTCGCAAAATAACATTAAATTTCAAAATCTCAAGTATAAAAGGAACAATCTTGTTAGGAACAAAATTAACTCCCCAAAAAAGTCCTACAGAATGATTTTTAATTTAAGAGTACCAGCAAATAACGTTTTATTCGTAGGAACATTACCTGAAAATAACGTTTTATCCGTAGGTACAATACCTGCAAATAATCACTTCCTTATTTTAAATTAATTAGAATATAATATTATTTTAAATTATTGATAGAAAGTGCTTATAAAATATATATGATTTAAAAAATAACATTTTTAGAACATTAATAAATATATGTCAATTGAAAACTGCTTAAACTGTTAAATTAAATTTTTTATCAAATTGCCTTGTAAAATCCAAAGTTTTTTATCTATACGTGGCATATTCATGTATTTAACATTACATTTTTTGTGACATATAATGGAGAGCAGGAAATTGTATGTTTGCAGTTAATGTTAAATTATTCGATAATAAACTGTGCAAAAAATGCAGAATTATTAAAAATATTTTGTTTATCACATTTCTTACAAATCAAACTACGTTATTTAATCCCTTTTAGGTTATACAATATTTGGACTGAAATTGATGCTTAAATCCTCTTCTCTTTGAAAAAGGTGCTAAAAACTTTAAATTAAACTTTAAAATGGAGGAAATCATGAGCATATAATATATTATTTATCCTTTGAGAATATTATAAAACATTCACTAAAGCACACAGTCATTAAATGAGCTTCAGATACTTTTTCAAAGGGGATAAAGGGCAAAGTGTTTGCTTAATATGCAATTTAAATTATATGCCGTTTTCAAACATTGCATGAACATTGCTTCTTTGAGCTACGAGTAATGCATCTGGTCGCGTCACAGCGTGTGCGGCGAGATATGTTATATCAAAGGGAGCATACTAATTTAGTAAACTGTGTACCATATTTCAGTAATTATAACTGACTCATACTGCATACCTATAGCCAATTTAGAGATAAATCTCCTTCTGCGGGTTGTCACGACAGTCAAATTCGATTCACCAACGTAATTTGCCACTAATCCCAAAACATTCACATTATATATGTGCTAAATTACAATTGAAAATCCTGGTGCATATATGTTATTGCATATAGTGCCTACTGTTCGGCGAATGAATAGTCAAAGTTAATAATATCTACAGTCATGGAGAAAACACCATTTTACGCAGGAACGTAGTGCAGTCTAATTTTCGCTGAAGTAAAGGTAATTTAATTTAAAAATTGCCATGAATACATCTTTAGACATTTGATGGTATTTATTATCTGTAGATTTCTATTGTCACATATAAAATACTATCATTTTCTATCCAGATCTCAATCAATTGTTTTTTCCTTCCTGCAATAGTCTTCTCAGTTGAATCCAACGCCATCGTCCCATTCTCACAATCTTTGCCAACATTTTCATAAATAGCAAATTCTGTACCAGAACATTCTCTTCCTTCTGGGATGAGCGAATTTAAAACCAAACAAACTTCAACTGTCCTTTCTGTGTCTTCATCTCTCCATCCTTTTCTTTAGAGATGGAAGGTCCCGTTTCAACAGTTCAACATTCAACTTCGCCTCGTCTTCAGACCATCATCCCCTAATGAACTCAAAACTGCTTTAATCGTTCTTTGAGGATTTTCTTCCAAGATCCACAGTGTTTCTCCTTCTACCTTTGGCGAGGAGCTGGTTCGCCGAGCATATTGGTTTTGCTTATTTTTAATTATCAAATTGTGACAGACATTTACATTTCAATATTTTAATAGCCTTATACCTCTTCTTTCTTGTGTTTACATAACCTACCTAAAAGGGTCAAGTGACATAACATCATATTTGCATGAAATGCCTAATATTCAGCGTCATCTAAATCTAACTGCTCGTTGTCTTACGCGCTGCTGTAACTTTATTATTCCTCATGTAATATGCGTGGTTTATTAAATTATTAAAATGGTGCAGCCCATTTTACTTGAAGAACATGCAACAAACAGCAAAATATTTCTATATAATTACGGAATTTGCCCTTTTTCAATTATTATCATCTGAATCTATCCTCTGAAATATAAAAGACACTTCTGTATTTTAATCCGATCCGCTGAAAATGCATTCAAATTCTGAAAGCTTCATCAAAGCAGTTCGTCCATTATCTGGAAATAACATTTATTAAATTCACAAAACATTTGATTTCTTTTCTTGTTTTTTCGTATTAATATTTTATAAAACATCAATAGGTATCTTCGCATTCTTCGTCGAGAAGAATTATCGTTTTCAATTTCCATAAGAAAAGCCTTTACGTTCATAATTGGCAGTTGAATTTCATGCCTTTTTTGTTACTAAAATTTGAATATAGTTGTCGTTATTGTTTAAAACATTCGACGTTTTCACCCATCATAATCATAAACGGCGACCAGCTTTACCGCAAGGAATATTTGTTGCAAAAAATTTCAGATGTATCTTTTATGGGTAGTTTGGTCAAAATTTTCCCACAGCAACATATATTTTATCTCCAAATTTTGATATCAATTTACGTCGTGGTATTTTAAAAGCTTCACACCTATTATGTCCCTTATTCTAAGAAACTTCCGAACTCGCTCTATCATCCACCTAAAATCAAAGCATTAACCCACCCAGCGGCTCTATGGAAATTTTGAAACGTTTGAGAAACGCCAGGTCAGTTGTACTAGCAAGCGGCAGCAATTTTTAACAATAAGCATTCCCTCCCCTGTCTGCGGTTAGAGGGTTGTGCGATTTCAAAAGAGAGATTTGACAGCGATTTATACTACTGAGGGCTTCGCTTTAAGGGGAAGGAAAACGGTTGGTGTAGTTGTGAAAAGCAGCCAGTTTTTGTTTGAAACTTCGCAAATGCTTCGACCATGATTCGAAAAATACTACCCATAATAATAAAACGCATAATTTTTAAAATTATTCTGGAATAATTAATTCAATAGATTGTGTTGGAATGTCCTTGTTCATATCGGAAATCTATTTTACTTATATATTTCAAGGTGTATCATCTAAAATAATCATTGCAGTCAGTGGCGAATATAGGATTCGGGTCTGGGGGGGCTCAGGGCATAAAAATTTTGTATCGTCGTGACGGATGTCAAACCTCAAGGCTAAAGTAAACCAAAACTATTTAACTTTACAGATTTTACTCGCCTGACAATAAGAATCATAAAGTACAATACAATACTTTCGATAATTTAATAAAAATTACAATGAAATAAATAGCCAAAAAATGTCTTCGACCGCGTCAAAACTACAAATACAAGTGGGATGACTACAAAAGTAGGAAAATTTTCGAGCCTGTATAGCCAGAAAGCAACGTTGAAAAGTTTTTATTATTTTTTTAAAAGAGGGAAATTAAGAAAAAACAGTTTCAATTATTTTAAATAAAATCAAGAATTCTGGCTTGGCTCTGGGGGGACTATAGTCCGATAGCCCCCCCTGGATTCGCCACTGATTGCAGTAATAGTGTCTTCATGTACCATATTTTTATATTACTTATATTTGCTTATTTAGAGTCAAAGTGTACAAATTCATTGTCTTGTACAAACAATTATGATAATAATTTCATTAGTTTGTCATTCATCAGAAGTATACACAATATTGCATTAACTGCTAATTTCACAAAGTATTTTGTATCAGTATTGCATTCAGTTATGTTAACAAGTCCTCTTTTTGTTTTTGGAATCTGCGTTAGATACTATTTTCAACATTATTAAATTTTGGCATTAATTTACGATATATAAGTATCTTAGATCATTGCAGAATTATATTAACGGCATTTTTCATATTTGCATGTTTCAAAGAAATATACTAAACTTCCATGCATTCCAAGTTATCGTTGTAAAATAATCTTTTAATTCTGTTCTCTAGTTAGCATCACAATATTACATTCAATGTATTTGAGTTAATTTAACACGGTAACTTGCATTTATATTTTCCTTTACTGTAAAACCTCTATTGTTTATCGCGTTTTTTACTGACATTTTTTTAAATCTTTGTTAAAATAATTTCTTTAATAGATGCAATAATTTTCAAGGTTTCATTGAAGAATTTAAATAAAAATTTTATTTTCACTTTAGGTGCTTGAAAAGCATATAGACATATTTTTAATAAATTTACTGTTACATTTTTTTAATATATACATAACTAAAAGAATTCGAATAAAAAATTTGTACTAGTATAAAAAATAGATATACTAAACAAAAATTAAAATTAAATAAAAAGAAAGAAAAGTACTTTTCTTTCTTTTTATTTAATTTTAATTTTTGTTTATTATATCTATTTTTTGTATCTGCATTATATTGTAAATAGCTGCATTTGCGCCTTTATATATAATACTATGAATTTTTATTAATGTTTTATTAATTAATTTAATCAATTTATAAATTTAGTCAATTTTTAACTGTCTTTGTACTAGTATCATTCACTGGCAAATTTTGACTATTAAAAAAAATTTGATAAGCTATAACTTGTTAATAAGACATTTTTATTTCTTTCATTTCATATTAAGTGGCATTCAATAAATGAATAAATAAAAAAATGGCTGAAAAGAATAATAATAAAAATAAAGTTTTATAATAGGTAAAACTGTGAACTGCACGATTTGTTGTTGAAATATTTGGTTATTTGCTCTCCATTTGTATCATAGAACCCTACTTCTATCTCATAAGATAAAAGTAGTCACGAAAGCTTTCAGAAACTGATTTTATGGAAATAAGAGCATTCAAACTTCATTTTCTGCCAAATGTGGCGAAATAATAAATAAAAAAAATCGAGATGGAGGGTGTACCAAAAAAGAAATAATAATAATAAGATATTTGATAGTTTGATGGATTTTGAAGCAAGATATTTTTTCTAATTAATCAACAACAGTGATATTTCAATATCACATTTCTATTTTTCCCAATATGTCGTTCACAGCAGTAAAAATGACAATGTGCACTTACTGCCTTTTCCATTTAAGCGGAAAGCGACAGATTTTATTAAACACCCATGTTGTCATCCGCTCTATACATTTGATTAGTGACGGAAAAAGGTAAAAGAGAGGAGATTACTTGTCTCTCACAAACTAAGGCTCTGCTTTGAAATTAGAACAACACTCAGAAAATGAAAAACAATTGTATTTAAAAAAATTGTTTAAAGACTTTCTCCTTTCTGCTATTGCATGTGCTGTGTTGTACCCCTTCTGAGAGAACTTTAGATGAGGTCGACTTCAAGTGCTCTTTGTCAACCTTGATTTCTCGGTATTAACACCACACATTCGGTATTCTGGGTATTTTTATATATTCAGATTTTTTATCTTCCCTAATTCTCTTTGAAATAGAATTCGGAATATTCATCAAGCGATTTAAGCAATCTTCAATACATTTATTTTAGATTTCAGAGCGGAAAAGAAACTTTTAAAAAAGATAAAAGTATTTTCTTAAAGTTTATCAAGATTGTATTAATTTAGTAATAAACTTTAAAATCTTCAATCCCAAAATTTGGTAAGCGTCAACACCTAAGATGAAAACTAATTAAAAAAATTTTTTCTATAATTAGGTTTGTAAAGATAAAAGTGCGCGAATCCTAGTATATGTAAATGTAAGATTAATTTTTGAATTTTTTTTCACTTATGATTTCACTATCTAATGGATGTATTGAAAATCAGAATGCTATCAAAACAGTTATCGCTTTTTTATAACATATTTTATCTTAATTTTACTACGTATTTATACAGTAATTCCCTTGAAATAATTTTTATTTAGGTCATACAATAACTGTTAGCTTTTCTGCTATAATTTGATGCCTTCACCATCTCCTGTCGCGAGATAAGAATCAATAAAATATATTTTCTTGCGCTACGTTAGTTTGAATAAACCAAATTAATCACCGGAAGGCTACAAAACCTTTGTTTGGAAGTTGTATCTTCTATTATTTTTGGGTTACAGAATCATTTTATTAAACTGACACTCGTTTTGTTAATCTCTGCTACTTCCACGACTTCATAAAAGTTATATATATGTAATAAATCCACGTTATAACTATTTTAATTTCTAATTTTTCTGATTTAAATCTTAATTATAATGCAACGTTAAAAGTAAGAGAGACGCAGTTTCTCGTTATTAAAAACATGGTATGGCTTTAACGGGAACGCACCTAATAATTCTGTAAAATTCCATTAGTATAATTCCGTTATGATAAGTAGTTCTAAAACCTGCTTTATAAATAAAAACAGGTAATAATCTAGGAAACTGGAAATATTTTTTGTCAGCGGAAGGCAGTTTTTTATTTTTATATCCGTATTTCTGTAGCGGATTCTCCAAAATAACTATTTGGTCATTCTCCATTTCATACTTTATAAACAGAAACATAGCTGTTGAAAAAATATAGTACCCATCCTCACGAATTAGCAGAAAATTCCGATGAGCTGCGTAAGGGAAGCGTATCCGTCTTGCACAAAAGTCAGAAAGCCCAAAAAGAAACTTACAACCCCTCTCCTTCCAACTGCGGGGTGACAAACACAATGGACGGTTCACAATGGACAGGCCAACCCTCCAATTACTGGTATGTATGTGGTCCTGGGGGAAAGGAAATTCCTATAGCCCGAGAATAACCGGGTTTGCCGCTATAGATGCAGAAAAGTTTGCGAGTTATTTCATAGAATGCCGCTGGAGACTTAAAAAAGTTCGCGAGATATATCGGGTTTGGCGCTGAGTGGGTTAATATGATCCCACTTCCATCAATGCGTTAACTTGCTTGCGGCATCGAAACGGGTTCTTAAAAATACTCAATTCAAGTACTGGAATTAGAATCATTCAGCATCGACATTCTGTGTGTACTATTTGATATGCTTTATAATTTATATTATAGCATTTTTTATAAACTCAATAAATAAGTCAGTGTACTATAAGAAGCGTACCAAAACTTCAAGTTTAAAAAAGGCAACAAATTATTATGTCTTCCATATTGGCGGAAAGAGAAGCAGTATTGAGAAGAGGAAAACTTATAACAAATAAAAATTCATATTGCTTAAATCTGAAGTTAAACCTTAGCTTTAATTGCAGAAAAACCACAAACAGTTTAGTAGCTCTAAATCCAACTCTCTTGTAGGGTGCCATCACTTACACACACACATTCGCTTTTATTGTTCATAATGAAATACTGAATAAGTAATTCTTCATACTAACTTTTGACATTTGTTGAAAGATTTTCTCCAGCAGAAGTTAAAATCCAATCTTCATTTTTTCTAAAAAATAATCAGCATTATTTTTAAAATTATTCTTCAATAAATCAAACATGCCAACTTTGGATGAATGGATCAGCTGAGCCAGAAAAGTATATTTTTAGAAATTGTGGTGACGTCAGTTCTTTATAGTTAAAAATGGTAAAAGGAAATCATGGCAATTTTCTAAGCACCAGCACCAACTAACCGAAGAAAAAAGAAAATGAATTCGAAAAAGAATGTTCGAATGAAAGAAAAAAGTACAATTCAAGTAAAGGCTT
>BGPR01013528.1:0-10039 GCA_013235015.1 Araneus ventricosus
GTACGTGACGCTGAAGAAAGATGTCTTCATTTTTTTATCGGGAGACTGGGGCTAACGTTCTTGAGGATGATATTTTTAAATATTTTGTAGGGTATCCATTAAGTTCGTGTGCAACGGAAAATAGCTGCAATTTACTAAATCTATCTTATAGAAAGAATTGGTAAAAAGGTTTAGAAAGCTTGATGTATCATATCTGTTCTTTAGATATTTATTTTTATAAATTTAACTTAAAAAATATATGTGATAAACTTAAAATTTCAATGGGGTTTTTTTATTTCTGAATCACGGTTCACACATGGGTTCACTAGAAGCGAAAGTAAATTGTGTTCTTTGTATATGTTCCTATAATTTTTTTCATTCCCTTGGTTATGACATTTGTGTGCATGCTTCGTTCTTGGACTAGGCTATGAACCTTCTTTGCACAGCGAGGGTAAATTTTAGTTTTAGTCGCCTGGATCTGGATTAATGAAACATTTTTTGTTGAATTTCTACATTTATTATGCTAAACTTATAAAAATAAAATTATAGCAAAACTAGCTGATATACCCGACGTTGCTCGAGATTAATATATTTCCAAGTTTTACTACTTATAACTTTTTAAACTTAATAAAACAGTTTTTCGCTGCAGATTCTTTCTTTGATTTTGGTTCGTACTCTTATCTTTTTGTCTCTGTACCACCTGGAACGAGTTTACCAACACTTGGAATTCCATTTTTCTCTCCGAATGATTGCTACAATGACAACAGATGTTCCTTCATATCATGATTTTTATTGCCATGACCATAAGTAACATTCACTTCTTTTTGGTGCTTTTGCGCCTGACCGGAAAAATACCGCATAGTGTTCCTTCTTTTTCTCCCTAGGTCTCCGCCCTTCGGTAGGAATGGGACTCGGTAACCTTGAATGACCTTACGCACTTATTATTGCATCAGTGCATTAGTGCGCTACAATAAGAAAGGAAAACTTCAAACTTAACCTCTTAAGGATCGTTTTCTTTTTTTTTGTGCTTTCTAATAAGATAACTTCTATTGTTTTAGAAAGTGGCTATCGTTTTCATTCATCTAAGAAGGCATGGAATACTTGAGATGCTTATGGATTCTACGTAATTTTTGTGTCAAATTATAAAGCTAATTAATGATGAAATTTTAGATTATAAGCCTAAAAATGCGATAATTCGATGCGCTTCAATATGACGGGCGCGAGAGTTAAAGATCGATAGTATATTTTTTATTCATAATATAAAAAAGAGCAACAGTGTTTAGAAATATTCAAATGACAAGAAAATTTCATCTTTACTTACTTCTGAAGTTAAATCTTATCTTATGTAAGATCTAAAACCAAAAAAAAATTCAAAACTTTTATTAAATCCATGCTTTAAACAGAAATGTACTCAATATGCAAAAAAAAGCCAATTCTCCATACCTTGGCTATCAGCAATGGCAGAAAAACATAGAATAAAATATTTGTAGTAACAATAAAAATGATTTGAACTTCAAAACAACAATGAAAAATATTGATATAAAATATACTAAAAATATTATTAAAAATTTGTTAAAATTAGGGAAAAAATTGTACGGTAACTAAAATGGTACCACAGAAAAGAAATTTTTTTTCAGTTTTTAGATGGTGTAAAAATTATTTTTGTGGGATAATATTTTTCGAAATTATCATGGATAAACTCCAAAACGTCGCCAAATGTACATCCTCCCCCTCCAAAGTATGCTTGTGCCAAATTTTGTAGCTCCAGGTCTAGCGGTCACCCTGCACCGCGCAAACGAACAAACACACACATACAGATGTACACAAAACAAAAATTCTCCTTTTTTATTAATAGAGATATAAATATACTACCGCTGATTTTTAGATGAATTTTTGACATTTCATGATTTACTGTATTCCCTCAATGCTTAATTAAAATAAAAATAGTAGTGTTAACATTATTAGCACCAAAAATAATGGTGTTAACATTAATTGCGTTCAGGAAAGTGGGAACTTAGTTTTTCGTTTCCTGCAAAATTTAAAAATTAGAACCTCATCGTTTTTCCCCGGACCCTTCATATCTAGTTGATTTCAGTAAAATCTTGCATTATTTTACTCAATTCATGTGAATTTCTTCATAGCACTCTTTTCATTCACTAATTTCTACCTGTTGGCAGAAGAAAACGATCAGCTTTTAAAAATAACAGTTTCTCAGAAAAAATTTCTTCTGCAGCATTTCGTGAAAAAAAGATATTTTATGATATCTCATCGTCATACCGAGTAATAACGAATATTTTACAAACAAAAGGATACACCGTAAGCACAAACAATATCACGAATATGTTCGTTTTTTCAGAAGAACATTTTTATTAGTTGATCTTTTTTCCCTCCTCTAATCACAGGCAGTGGCAGATTTTGAGAGTATGAGTACGCAGGCGCAAAATTGTTTTGAGGGCCTATCCCTACCCAAACCGTAACTTAACTTTCGGCTTAGCATTGCGATGTACCTCGAATAGATTTTGAGCCCCCCAATGATCTTCAGGCACGAGGCGAGCCCCTCTAACACCTGTGCGGAAAACCACCACTGATCACAGGTAGAATTGAAGTACTGTGAGTATTATTTATTACTGGTTTATTAATTGTTACTTCCTCTGTCTGAAAACATGGTATACATTTTAACAACCATTAAAGATTAACGGGTAAAATGAATAATTTGATAACCAAGTAGGCGTGCAGAGTCTTTTGTTAAAATATTAAGTTGATAATACCTAAATGTAAATACCATTCTGTAACCAATTGGCCCTTTTTCTAAAATTGTAATTCGATAAACCACATTCACATCCTTGCGACATAAGTTGCCCATTTTACAATCCAAATATTTAATATAATTTAGGTTGCGATACCTATTCAAGTTAGGAAACGGTCAGAATTCGGCAACTCTTTTCTCTCAATTATTGGAATTCTTTGTGTTCCTTGAAGCTACCCCTTTTTTAACTCTAAATCGAGGCTTCTTAAACTATAGTTACGACCCCAAATGCCATCGAGCAGAATAACTGGATTGCGAAAATTTGGATTTTAGAAACTTCCATTCGGATTTAACTATATTGAGAACTTTTTTAAAAATTCATTTTTCACTTATCATTGTCAGTCTTTTATTTGTTTTAAAATTTGGGGCTTGCAAAAGTGTTTTTTTATTAGTAGTAGCATCCGACCGGAAAGCCATTTGAAAGAGAAAAAAATTTAAATTCTTGTTCTAGCAGCAGTGAAAATTCTGAGGAGAAACTGCTGAAAATAAAATGTTGCTCTTCAGTTTGAGAGTTGCAAAAAAAGCGCATATGTTATTCGACGTACGCAGTTCGCCAAAATAAAGGTTAAAACAAAAATCAACTCCTCTATACATATTAATGCATATTAAAGTAATTTCACATATTTTTGTCAACATTGGAAGGAATGGCACGACTAGTATGGTAGGTATAGTCGGAATTTTATTTTTAAAAAAATTAGTTACTCGTAAGAAGCCGAGAGCTTGACAAGTAAAGCTTTAATAGGTTGATAGATAAAAATTTTAAAATTTCAGAAATTAGTAAATAAATTGATTTTCCCCACTCTTTACGAAAGTTTAGACTCATAAGGGACTGGAAAATAAATATCAGTTTTATTGTTCTTTTACCTCATTTTATTTCTCAAAGTTGAAAAAAAAATTATTTTTGTCGGCCCACCCTAGTGCGGAAGTCCCACGTATCTGCCTTCGGTAGCACCGCAGAATAAGTTCTAGGTGTGGTTCTTGTAAAGTGCCCCTATGCGATTATAAAAAGGCAATATCTGAGTAGCTTAGAAGAAACATTTCATTACAATAAATCTTGCAAACATTTTTGATTTCATAAGTCTTTATAACTTTATGTAAACTTGGTATTTTCGTATTCATATTATTATATAATTTGTCTTTAATATTGGTTCATATTAAATAATTTTACGAAATGCAATCAGAAAAATCGTGTAGTTTCTGTCATCTCTCATTCAGTGTTGTTGTTATCAAGTCCTCGAATTTCGGACAAAACTAGACTAAATCCATCAAATTTTTCACCCTCAGAATCTCCAGCAACAAAATTTTATCATCTATATTGCTTCTTGAGTTTTTGAATTCTCGTCTTCACATGCACACGGACGGATAGACTGACAGACTTCCGATGGACGGATTTCATCCAAAATCTCACAGAAATCTACGATTTTGGTGTCTACAATTTGGTTGTATACCAAACATCATCCCTCTAACTTGCTGCATTTTTTTTAGTTAACATGTTCACAGACAGACGCAATTCCAAAATTGTTTTTTTTTATCTTAGAGAGGTTTAAAATGTGGAGATTCATAAAAATCTCGAGGTTAAACTTTTTGAACATTGCAACATTATCTTTGCATAAAGAGAAAGTATTGCAGTTATTAAAAAATTCGAACTCGAGATTCATATACGAGAAAGTATAATATAATAAAACTTAACTTATAATCCCAGTCTCAAAAAAACATAAGAAAGGCGCAGTTCGGGTCCGCGCCGTATATTTTTCATAAAAACGTCGGCATAAAATCATAAAACAAGTATTTCGCATTAATATGTAATTTAATTATCAATCTCTTTAATACTTTATTTACACAGAGTAGTATAATGGTTACAGAATAGATAAATCACAAGCTACCACAGACCCTTGCTACATGCGATAAACTTGTGATAACACATAACGCTAATTCATAACAATCACGCGGCATGCACCTACACTGGTACGATGAAGTCACAGGCAAAAAAGCACTATGCGACAAACTCACAGATATGATCTATGCGTTGTGGGGTCAACCATTCTTTTCGCATTATTAATCTCGTAGTTATTAGCGATTCAAATCTGACGGTATTTTGTCACACAAGAAAGTTCGACCGACTATCACAGTAATGAGCGGAAAGACGTTTTCACGTCAAAATAAGCTTTTCCTCTCCTTTGTTCTCTTGTCCAGTGGCGTACTTACATAAAATGGCGCCCAGGGCAAATACCGAAACTGCGCTCCTCCCCCCCTCCTTTCGTTTTTCTTTTAAAATGCGTTCCTCGTTTTCTTTTCAGAAACTTTATGCCGGGGAGGTCAAAAATTAAAAGTGCAAATAAAAAAAATTAACATATAAAACATTTTTGAGTTGATAGGATTTACAATTTTTTTAACGAAATTTCGCTAAATTTTCATAGAAAGCTTGGTGCTTTCTAACTTTAATTCTTTAAATATGGCTGAAATCAGAAAATCAAAATTTTTTGTAAGAAACTTTTGATATATTAGAAAAATATAAATAAAAGGTGTATTCCGTTTATCTCGTATCTGAAAAATAATATAAAATGTGTAAAAATCTCTTAATCAATCGGAAAAAAACCACACATATACGAATAAAAATGAAAAAATTATATACATTACTTTTTTTGCTCATGGACAGTATATAAAAATTTTAAACATTGAAGTAAATCTTTTGCTAACACAGATAAAATCATACAAAAGCTTTAATGACTAATATATTTAATAATATTCATAATATAATTCATCATATAATTTCTTACATATCTTTAAATATATTAATCAAAATTTACAACTAATTAAGTTTAAGTTTTATCTAGCATCTTATGACAAAGTTGAAATTCATTGCATGAAATTAGTGGATAAACTATTTCAATGGGAAAAAATGCTGATTCAAATATGGATTAAAATTATAACGTTATTAATTCGTCTATGACATGTAAAATCACGCTTCCTTATTATTTTAATAGATATTATTTATTTGCATGAAAAAAATGATACATTATTTCTGAAAAATTTTGAAGGCTTTGGGGTATCCGAAATGTTATAAATTACCTTTTCTGGCTTTTAATGAAGCAAAAGTGTTTATAATTACAATACTTTAGTACTTAAATTTTTGTACATGTACCTAACATAAGGATTACAAACAAAAAAAATGACTGCCATATTTACACATTTAAATAATTATTTTGGTAGTATTGGCAGTTTAATGATTTGAAAGTCAAGGCAAATTTTATTGTGTTTTTAACAGTAAAATTAATTGTTGATAATAGCGTAACTCAGCGAGGAAAGAAAACGCTTCACATTACGGCAGGAATTCTCTTGTTTATGTATTTGTTTTCGTTAATTATTAAAGAAACTGCCTTCATTTATCTTGATTTAAACGTCAATGCGGACTGATAATTTTAACCAGGAACTGCAAAACTTGATGCAGTCTTTTCTCTCTCTCAGTATATATTTTTTGTTTGTTTGCTTTTGGCAGAAGAACAGCATCTAGGTATTGAGAAATAAAATTTAAAATAGACACTATCTCATTTTCATCATACAAATTATGCAAATATTCAGTACTAAAAGCAATGTAAAGATAGCGAGCTTACGTCTTCTAAAGTTGCTAAAGTTCTCCTACACTGCGCGAAAAATATGGAGGAATATTTCCCATTCTTCTCTCTTTGCTGATTGAAAATAGGACTGGCACTTTTGAACAATTTATCACCAATTTCCAAAAATACTGACATCAGTCAGTATGAATCAGGCATACCGTGTGAAACCATCAGAAACCCTGCTGAGATAATCATCCTTAACCATAGTTCCTTATCTCTTACCCCACTGAGACTGAAATCTGTTAAAAGGACCTACCTTTAAGGCCCGGTGCACACTTGCGATTTGCAATTGTGACATTAGCAATAAACCAGTCATTCTCGGTAAAAGCCATAAACAGGACGAAAAACATTGAGAAGGTCTAGTCGGTCCATACATGCCATGTCGGTCCATGAAGCAATTATATCCACAGGGGGCATGTATGGACCGGCTAGATCTTCTCATTGTTTTTCGTCCTGTTTATGGCTTTTACAGAGAATGACTGGTTAATTGCTAATGTCACAATTGCAAATCGCTAGTGTGCTCCGGCCTTAAACGAGTTTTTAATTTCATTGATGGGGGGTTTGGGTCCGCAGATCTCTGAAGCATAATATTACTTGTTATCTTGTCACATCTTGAGGTTTCCGGGTTGTAAAAACGACTGTATCGTTCAGACCCGGTGCACACTAGCCGATTCGTGTCGTTGAAGCTATAGAAACAACAATAGAAACCCCCATTCCTCCTCTGTGTCTCCACAGGGGGCATGTCGGTTACTATTGTTATTTTTATAGCTTCAACGACACAAATCAGCTAGAATCGGCTAGTGTGCACCGGGCCTAAGAATTTCCTCACACTTTTTTGAAACCATTTCAATTTTTAAGAATCATGGGAAAAAGATCTTCAAAAAACCTGCTTTTCTTTTAAATACAACCAATTAATTCCTTAATTTTGCGCCCCCTGAGAATTGCGCCCCACCTACCCCACCCTAGTTACGTCACTGTGTCCAATGAAAATTTAAAATATCTTCTCAAGAGAGTTAATTAGGTTATTATGCATCGTCTTTGAATATCTTCAAATGATTTTGATACCAAAACTTGTTTTTTCTATTTAAATAATATCAAAATTAAGTGATTACGATCATTAAATATTCCTTCACAAAATTGGTTGCAATCATTTTATATAAATTCAATTTTTAATGGCCATGTTTAGTTCAGACAATAATACCTTACTAGCCACTCTCGCCGTCCTTCGGGCGGGTTCGCGGCCAGCACTCACTTTGCTCAGCACTGTCCTTGCCACCAGGCTGCTTCGAAGCTCTCAGCCACTACTTTTTTCAGTTTTAAATACTGCATGAAGATCAGTGGAACAGGCCATAAAACCAAAGAAGATTTCATATTCTTTGTAGACAACAGATTCCTTTAAAATTGTAAAATCTTTCAATAAACCTCATCTAGTTGTAATGTTTTGTATAACTTTTTCACGAAATTTTGCATGAAATTCTTCAGATTCATAAATACAGAATAATATCGCCCTAAATAAACAAAAATTGTCGAAATCGGTTGAGTGGTTGAGGCTGGCGGA
This sequence comes from Araneus ventricosus, assembly GCA_013235015.1. Classification (NCBI taxonomy): domain Eukaryota; kingdom Metazoa; phylum Arthropoda; class Arachnida; order Araneae; family Araneidae; genus Araneus; species Araneus ventricosus. The sequence goes on from BGPR01013528.1 coordinate 7,958, forward strand.
CTCGGTGAAGGTTTTTACCAACTTGTTAAACCTTGTAGAAATCCCCCAGCCCCAACCTCCCGACATATCTCGACAATTTCTTTTCATTTGAAAGGTTATGATGTCTAGACATGTCATCAAGGATCGCCTGCCCCCACCCAACAACCCCTCATTTTTGAACGAAATCGAAAAAACATATAGAGAATGTATGATGGAGAAGTGTTTTTTTCGATTTCGTTCGACAATGGGGGGGGGGGGACAGGCGACTCTTGATAACATATCTAGACGTCAAATATTTAACCCTGCTGTTCCGTTCGCATTCACTATGCACATGTAACGTTCGGGTCAATATGACCCCAACACTAATTACTAAGTACAGGGGCCTAAGTGTTCCATTCTTTCAAAACAAAATTATGTTTCGAGATAAATAAGATATGTTTAATAGAATAAACTTGATATATTTGAAAAATGATACAATGAATATGTAAATATAAGTATATGTATTTAAAATAAAAAGATGAATTGGAATATTTTTAAAAAAAATCTTAACCTTCCTTTTTATTTATATAATTCATACAAAAATATTTGATGCATATTGCTGTCAAATATGTTTTTTATAATTCTTGCACAATATATTTCTTTTATTATCATTGCTTGATTGACCGAATATGCATCAGCCAAGGTTATTACTGAACTGTAAATTAGCAATGGATGTTATTGATAAACCAACCTGATGATAAACTCATTCTGTATTCTTTTGGGTATATTTATGCGTCTCTTTATTTGTATAGAGATGTTTTTTTCCTGAATATATGAATCAATTAATAATTTGTCTAGTTCTTTTCAAAAATTCCTTTCGTTGATTTTTGATTTATTCCAATGTTAATTCATGTCCAGAGAATAATTGCATTATAAGCAGAACTATCAAGCTTATTATAAACTATAACCTTAGCCCAGCGTATTTTTCTTTCTTTTACAAATATATGTATTCAAAAGTTGATAAAGAGTACTTACAGTTCCTTTTCTAGTATGGTACTCTAATATCATTTCCGACTTCTTATCAATTCTGTTACTAATTGATTTATCATAAGACATTGTTCTCATAAGAATGATGATCCATTCTTTCCCATATACCTTTTCGCCTTCAGTAATTGTCTTTTTTGACGATTTTATTCTGGATTGTACACCTGAATACAATTTCAAATGTACTTCTTACAACCCTTTTCTTGATGTTGAATATCTAGTTCCGCTTAGAGCAGTTTTGATAAAATTGGAAGAATTCAGGCAGCCAAAACGCGGAGGCTGAGCCAATGACCAGTTTATTTTTTAATTTTTGGACTGAATAAGCTGCACATTATGAACAATTTTTGCTACAATATTCTCATTATAATCAGAAGTTGCACTTTTCTCGCTCGTATGATTTTCATATTCAGAAAAGCCTTCCACTTCGCAATCAGATGCTTCCATAAACTGATGTTTTGTGTAAGAAGTTGAAAGACGTTTCGGGTCATATTGACCCGAACAGAACAGCAGGGTTAAATGAAAGAATATTGTCGAAACACGTCGGGTGGTTGGGGCTGGGGGATTTCTACAAGGTTTACCCATAGACAATGCACAGAAAAGTGGTTTTTCGATTTCGTTCGAAAATGGGGGGGGGGGGGCGAGGGAGACCCTTTGTAACATATCTAGACGTCATAACCTTTCAAATTAAAAAAATAGTCGTTGAAATAGGTCGAGTGGTTGAGGCTGGCGTACTCGGTGAAGATCTTTTTATCAAATTATTTTAAATATATAGATTGAGAACCATTGAATTGAAGAATACATTATTTTTTAGTTAGACTTCAAAATGCGATATGGTCCCGTCGCCAAATTTTCAAAACTTTCACACACCAGCCGATGGTCTTAACCGTATTAAATTTATTACCAAATTTCGCGCGTTATCCCTGAAAAAATGCATGCTGGTAGCAGTGCCGTGTTTTTAAGTCTTTTTATTGAAAGAACTTTGGAAGTTAAAATGATAAATAACTCTAAAATAAAATAATAAAAAAATGCTACGCGCGTTTAGAATTATGACCATATCTAACATTCTTTTGAGAACTTTCT
>BGPR01013528.1:20642-41507 GCA_013235015.1 Araneus ventricosus
AACGGAATTTCTGTAAAAAAACGGAGAATTTGAAAACGGTAAAACTAGCAACGGAAAAACCAAAAACGGAATTTTCTGTGAAAAAACGGAGAGTTTGAAAACGGTAAAACTAACAACGGAAAAACCATTAACGGAATTTTCTGTAGAAAAACGGAGAAATGTTTTACGAAACGGAATATTGCCGGCAACATTGCTGCCGGTACTTTTTCCGTGATTTGACGGATATTTTTTTTACAGTGTACGGCAGGGCGGGGTAACTCAGTTTATGATTACATTTGGCCACATATGTAGGAGAAAGACAATGAAAACTATAAATATATATTTAAAGATACAAATCACTTCTAATCATTTTATTTATAGTTGAAGCTAAACAATTTAATTATGTTTTACAGCCCATTAAATTAATAAATTTTATTTTAAAATTACAGATCTTACGTTAGAAATTTTATCAGAAGACCGTTCCTACTTTAGTTACACGCTTGGAATTCTTTTTTCTCTGCAGATTGCTAATTTTTGAGATTTTCTCACTTAATATCAAAGCTCATACTTATTCTGCTGAGGCAAAAGACCACCGCGGACCCTTAAATTACAGAATAGGAATATTTCTCTTTGGAAAGAGTGAAAACACAGCCTTCTGTCCATTGTTTATTTACAAACGCCCCTTTGCAATCAAAGAAATATTTATATTATTACACGATAATTTAAAGTCGAAGGAAACAATCACTGTAGAACTAAAACTGTTTTAAACTAAATGATAATTGGTGTAATTCCTAAGAAGTGTCCAGAAAATGAGCCAATAACTTCTGCGGATTCTGATAGCTATAGGATACTGCAAAATCAGTACCGTCTTGGCCAATGGGCTAAATGGGTTGTAGACCAGAGGCGGCATTGATCTAAAGGCGCCTAAAAACCTTATTATACCGATTTTATTTTAATTTTGAAGCAAAAATGTTCTCAATTATAATTTTAAATAGGTTAAAAATAAAAATATGATCAGGGCTTGTGTTTATGCAGCCATCGATTTTCTAATGTTACATAAACATATACATCTTATACTATAAGTTAAAATGCATATTTTGTGTTAATTAAATAAATAATTTTAAATTGTTAAATAAAATACAAAGTTTATATATGCTTTATTACATTTATTTAAATATTAAGTATATTATAATATTTTTGTATTCAATAAATATATAAAAGATAAGTGAAAAAATAGTTTTTATGTGATGTAACCGTTAAAACTAATCAGGGGTGGGGGATGTTGGCTTGCAAAATCCTATTTTGAGAAGGCTGCGATTTGAAAAATTGCAAGGCTTTGAACAAAGTACAGGTGGCATTTCTACTCTATTATTTTAATAGGTAAATATTTTCGTTGGGCTATAGGCGTTAAAATTCCTAGTTACAATTCTGATGAGGCGAGCGCCAGATTATTCTAGCCCAGGGCGCTCAAATTTGTTAAGAAGGTCCCTGTGAAAAATGCAACGAATCTTACTTTCAGTGCTAAATTAGAAAAGCTGGTTTGCAACGAACCCTGGGATTTTCGACTATTTTAGGACCCAGCACTCTAACTTTCTTCGAAAAAACGATGCGGAAAGACAACTAACGAACGCCAAGAGTTCCAGCTTTTCAATAAAGTAACACATAAGACATGCATACAATGTACCATTGATACCAAGTTCAGTTGCTGTAAAAATGTCAAAACAAAGCGATAAAAAAAGGGATCGCGATATTACACGAGACAGACAGCGAGTTCCTTTCCTTGACACCTTGTTACTGTCCGGCTCGAATTGATATTTGTGACTTCCCATATTGTCCACTTAGTAAGTACCCGGAAGTCGCGGACAGAGCATCCCTACATCTCTCTGCTCCCTAGGGACCAGCTAAATAGATTTCTGGGCAAAGATTCTGTTCTCTGGATTTTCTAAAAATATTATCTTACAGAAACAAAAGCACGCCTTTAAAAACTTTATATTTTTATTCTTCGTCTTTGAAATGATTCTTAATTCATTATTATAAATATTAAGAAATCTTGTAATTTTTTTTTTTCAAACTCAGTTTCAGATGACTCTTCTCATCTCTACTAATAATAAAAGAGAATGTGTGTGTTGGCGGTCTACAGGGCAGACCACTCAACCTAGAGCTAGGCAATTTGACACAAACACTTTGGAGGACGAGAATGTGCACCATGGAGCCTTTTTTTAAATGAAATTTTAGTTAGAATTTTAATTAATTGCAGCATAAAAGTTATTTTTACACCGTCTGAATGTTCAAAAAATTTTCTTTTTAATGATATCAATTAAGTTTCCATACTATTTTTTTTTCTAATTTTAATAAATTTTTAAAAATATTCTTAGGCATAATTTGCAACAATATTTTTTATTGTTGCGATGAAATGCAAACCGTTTTCATTGTTTATACGAATATTTAATTGCGAGTTTATCTTGTGAAAGCAAAGATAAATATCCTAATGGATTTTACTTTCTTTTGTTTAATCAAGTTTCTTTTCTTTTTATCAGCATGTTTTGATTCTTTTTATCAGCATGTTTTGATTCATTTTATCAGCAGGTCTAAATCTAGCTAAGATACTGCTGGGCATAAAATGCGCTGCACCATTTTGATGTTGAGATTAAATGCATATTTTGCTTAAGAATAAGAAAGTGAAGTTAACACAGACTACTTGCAATTTGTCGTTAGATAACATGAACAATTGCTTGACTCTTTAAGGGACTTTTATGTAGACAACGAATACAACAGGTGCAAGACTGAACCATGATAACAAATTATGCATTCAATTAAAATTAAATTACCGGAGATCAAACTAGTGGCCGAAGGCAGCTAGTATGGAATAAAAGTTTAATTAAAATCATTCAATGATAAAATTAAATTCTGAAAATGTTAAAATATTGTATTGTCATAAGAAACATAATTGTACAATTCTTCAAAACACTAGTACATCTGGAAAATTAATAAAAATTGACATAAAATTCAACTTTTATAAACATGAAAGAAATTAGATAAAAACATGTAAAATGACCCAAAGTGATGCAAAAACATAAAATTTCTATTCTGAGAAGACATTAATCTTCTATGTTAAAATAAGAAATTATTTGTCTACCAACGAATCACTCGTATCGTACAGCATCAGCGTTTTAATTATTAAAATTTTTCAATATTGAAGCACAAAATGATAATTCTAAAGTTTTATTGGAAATTATTTATTTGCAGATCAATTCTGATTAATATATACCAAAAAGAAGAATTTATTTTTTGCTGACTCCATGCGTTATACAAAAAGAGAGCCACAATCATCAAATTATCGAGAGAATCGGAAAATATTTAATCATTTTCAACAGCTTATTGAAGAGTCAAGATCTCCTTTCAGATATATTTCAGAAGCAGCCATATCTAAAGAAGATACCACAGACAGCCGATACATTTACTTTCTTATAAACGAAGTCTAGCCTCTTGAGTCCTCGCCTCCATTTTAATGGAAATTTGTGTTTTTATTTACAAAAAAGTTACTTTCCATTCAAAGCCCTTAAATCCCGCTGCCCAATACTTTGGATAGTACCGTGGTGCCATCTATTAATTATATACTTATTTATTTTAATTAATTATCATATAATTAATAAATTAATTATATATAGTATCATATAATTCTATCAAGAGTATTAATCTCGATTTTTGCGAAATTTGACAGTGAGATTATAATACATTTTGATATTATAGACCTTTCTGAGTGCGAGAAAAATGTTTTTGAAATTATAACTGAGTATCTGTCTGTCTGCTTCAGAACAAAGAACTCCATTTTCCTAGTATGTCTTCAAACAGTACCAAGTGTTCATCCAGTCTCCTCCATAAGTTAAATTACACTAGTTTACCCTTTAAAGTTCACTACATGTTTGTTTTTAAAATTAAAAATTATTTCATTTCAAAAATGAGTATTAGACATGTAGCTGATCATAAATGTGTAAGAAAAAAATTTGGTATTTTTTATTCTCAAGAAATTTGTGGTTTTACAGTGAAACCAATGAACGGCAACGGGCTATTTTTTCTCCGAATAAGTTATCGTCGAAATGCCATTTAAATTATGCATTTAATTTATAAGTAAACGTGTGTATTCAGGATATTCAACTTTCATAAAATTAAATATTACTGTTCGAAGATTAAAGTTTAAAAAATATCAGTTTGTACAAGAACCCTCATCATTTAGCTTCTCTTAGAGTGTACGAAATTCACCAAGTTGTAGTGCCGATATATTTCTGAATTCTAATGGTATTGAACTGAAATTTTTATATAAGTTTCCCTATATATCTGAGTCTGAAGTTATTAAAGAAAGTTTACGCTATGTTTCGCACATGCGCAATAAAAACTATATACTAAAACTACTCATATTTCCTCTAATATTCATAATATTTACTTCACATTTTGAGGTAGCACTTTTCTGACAAATTGTCGAGTATTCTGTAAGTTTTGTATAATTGGGTTGAAAAATCTGCATGTTATAAGCAAAAAACATGCGGTAAAATTGGGGATCTTTATATCTTCCCGAATATTTGTGCTGTGTTTACGAAAATGCATGTAAAAAATATGCTTATCAAACAAAACTATTGATAAAAGTTTCAACTCATTATCAGCTTTCTGTAAAACGGGATGGGCCAAAATAATTTTCGTCTTCATCAATTTGTAATTTGTGGACGGTCCCCTAAATGTCCTAGTGACCGAATCTTCACTGTAAAATGTGAATTCCGACTTTAGTATGTCCCACGATTCTCGGCAACTGATTGCGAACCATTGTATTCCTATTAAGTCCAAATTTTTCGAAATCTTAAAAATGGTCCTTAGCATTTGTAAACCAATGCATCTTCGTTGTATTTATGCGTGTGATCTTATTCGTTGTATAAGTGTAATGTTTTTATATCCAAAATTATCATTTTTGTAATGCGGTTAAGCATATTTTGTGTATGATGTTACATATTTCTATCAATTCACTCTAAACAAATTACCTTATACAAATCAATTTCTGCGGATCATTGTAAACCACCTTTTGTCGAATATCTGTATCATGTAAAATAATTGTAAATTTTGGTCTATATAAAGTAGCTCGGAGTGCAGCGTTCGTGTGGGGCCTTTTGGCCCAATGGGGGTGGGTGTTTTTTCCTATTTTCCATGTATACCTACCCAATCGACGGGGGCTACCAAGTCTTCGTGTTTGGGGTATACTGTGTCGTTCATGTATGGTTGCATCCAAATGAATACGATAACTCAAAAATACAACTCGTTAGATGGGCAGGATTTGCTAGAATGATAGATCTGTTTCAAATTTTGGATTAAACTAAAACTAGTTTCTGCAAGCTATATTACTGTTGACAATATCAAAGACTCATTAAATAGCCTTTTTTTGTCCAATACTCATGTGCTCAAAGATTAAAAAGAAAATTTATACAAGGATGACCATACTCGGTTAAAACAGATTTCTAAAAGCTAAAAATAGAATTAAAATGTCTAATTAAATTAATTAGAAGTACGACTGGTGGAAGCAGCTTTAAAAAAAGCAAGCGATGGAACTTTCTAATATTTTTAGAACATGCAAATTGCTTCGATTTATATTTTGTATATTATAAACTAGCCACCTTCGGCGACCAGCTTGTTCGCCGGGAATATGATTTCAATTGAATCTTGCAACATTTTATATTCATGGTTCCCTCAACAACTTAATTTTAATCTTAAGATTGTCCATGATCAGATTTAACCATGGACTTGCACCTGTTCTGTTCATTGTCTACATAAATGTCCTAATGAAGAAAAATAACTGACTATGTCATGTAACGTCTAATTGCACGTTATCGGCGCCATCTTCACTTTCATATTCTTCTTGAAAAATATGCATTTGATTTCAGCATTAAAATGGCGCAGCACATTTTATGGTCAGCGGTATCTTAGATGGATTAAAACACGATGAAAAACAATGTAACATAGCAACCCTAATCATTCAGCTTACTGGATATATTTCCTAATACAGACAATATTTCAGAGAGTTTTATTTACAGATTCCACAAAAAGTTTGCTGAAAAAAATATGAAAGCAAAATGTATTAGGATATTACCTTAACTTTCAACAATAAAAGAGAATCACGCAATTAAATATTTCTCTATACAATGAAAACGGTTTGAATTGCGTTGCAACAATAGAAAGTTTTGATGTAAATTATATATTACCTCTAATATTCACTTTGGCATCGTGACATTAATATTTATTTTTTAAAAATATTTTTATTAAGCAAGTTTTCTTTTTTCAAGTCTAAATTATTATCTTTACAATTCTCTGTATTCCCTGCGACCATTTTTAAAATTAAATCAAAAGTTTCTTCACGAGGAAATGTTTTCTCGAAATTTTCTCGGTTTTTCTCATTGATGAAATAAATGCTGAAAAATAAATTTAAATTCAACGTAACCCTTTTCAGGAGGTGCAGCGTTGTCAATAATTAGCGGTATTGCGTAGTTGTATTTCGTTGTAGTCACTTTTTCTATAAAAGGCCAAATTTTAAGGCCCTTAAATATATAGGTGCGAAAATGAATATTAGGGGTGAAGTTAAAAAATCAAAACAAACGTAAGGATTCTTCAATGGGGATTCTCTTATTAAAATGCAATTTTAATATTAAAAGTAATTTGATCAAGGAACTAGGAAGATCAGTATTGTACAGGAGATTAAATGGAAATGAAAAACAGAGATTATTCATGGAAAACTAACTGGTCTCCTAAGGAGGCTAGATCTTAATGCTCAATCGAAACTAAAAGTTGCAAAAATTTGATGAACAAGACACGGTTGATTGAAAAATATTCTCAATTAAAATTTACAGTAAAATTGAAGAAGGTAGTAAGAATGGCACTGTTTTTAAACTCAGAATATTGATTAAAAATTTTTTAAAACTTAACGATGGGATTATTTATTTATAAAATGAATGAATTATTTACCAGCTTAATATTTAAAAGTTAGATACTAATACTTCATATGTTTCTTTCCCAAGTATTATGACAGCATTTTGAGGGGAAAAGTACTTGGAAGACACCCAAATCTTTCTTTACAAAATCGTATCTTAATTATTTTGTAAAGGAATGGGAGTCAAATTTTATTCTGATAAGAAAAATGGAATTATTATTTTTTGTCTAGTGATATTAGCCAAGATAAACCTAAAAATATCAAAAGCAGTGTTTATGGTATTTATGAAAGTTGAACTCTTTTATAAACCATCTACCAAACCGATCGTTTGCTTATTACCTAATTTCCACATCAGTGTATTGTATCGGTGCACATTCTTGTAATATCAATCAGCTGGATCTTTTAGCATTGATATAACTTTATTTCTCTTTTGAAACTAAATTAATATTTGTTGAGGTGATGATATCGTCTGTAATCTAAAGATTCTGATTTGAAGTTGATTCGTCAGCGAGACTATTAACTATAAATTATTAGGGATTAGCTTCAGGGCTAAGAAATATTTTTCAACCGGAATCGTTCAAGATGTTGTGGAAACTCATTCTTGGTCTCCTGTCCATTTTCAGCAGTCTTCCTACTGAAGAGCAAGGCCACCGAGAAGTTCTGGAACCCTGGGACCTGAGCTCTTGGACTTACGAAGTCGGCAAACTACAACCTTGGGAACCCCAGACGTCTGCAGAAAGATGCAAGTCAATATTTTCCCTCGGTAAAAGAATTCCTGTCGGCAAGCCGGAAGGGGAAGGTTAATATGTTTTTTCCGGAGATATAAGGAAAAGAGCATTTAGTCCTCTGATTTCATAAGGGTTCGATCTATGACAGAGGTTCGCAACTGGGGTACGCGAATTCAAAGTCGGTAATGGTGGACACAAGAAAACATAAGAGATTAAAAAAGGTTACGGAATTTTGTTTCCCCAAGTTCGTGTAAAAAGTAAAAGTTGTTCAAGTTCTAAATCTACCCTCAAAATAAGAAAAAAAAAGAAAGCAAAATAAAGTGTCATTTTTAGTTATCCTTATAAGTTAATGCGAAATTATTACAATACTGATTTCGTTTGTTTTGATGTTGAACTATTGTAAAAATGGAATAAAACGTAAAATCAAAAATAAGTCCTGCAAATGTTATAAATTCCAGTCATTTGACTCTGAAGCTCACCTACGCCCTTAACATTATTGATAGAAACTTCTTTGTATAGATGGATGGTTGGAGGGAGGGACTTGACAGTGGGGGTACGCGAAAATAAAAAGAGTAATCGAGGGGTACGCGAAGGAAAAAAAGGTTGGGAACCTCTGATCTATGATAAAGAAGGAGGGTAGAAGAGTTGAAAAGTGGTTTTCGATCTATAACTTCTAGGCAGTTGTAATTATCAAAAAACTTTTAATACACAATTTGATCGTTATGACAAAGCGATAATTCGCCTGATCTGAACTTTCTTTCTAGCTTCAATCGCAAAGGAGTTATAAGGAAATGAACATTCCATCCACCATTCCCCCCCCCCTGAGCTGGATAGCCCATCTACGAACTTGGCTGAGATTTTTGGATAGTTTTGGGTTCTAGGCACCACGCTTGGTGAAGATCTGAAAAAATTTTCCGAAGTTGTATCATGAAAACTATTGCACAAGGAATCTACCTAAAAGTCTGGGATAGGTTGCTTCAAGTGTCGCCTAATTTGTTTCCGTGGCTAGGTAACTGCATATGCATTTACTCGCTAAGAAATGCATCAACCAAATCAGTTTACTGATAAAATCATTTACTAGCTTTATTCTCCGCGTTACATTTTTCTTTCTCCTATACGAAACATACAGAACACCATTCCATACATCTCCATCTGGCATCAGAATGACTGATTCTGTAAGCATTTGGGTAAGTATGGAGTATTTTTCTTATTTTTTTCATAAAAAAGCCTTACATATCTAGCATGAAAGCTGACATGAAAAAAGGGAAGAAAAAAATACTAATTAAAAAAATAAGCACAAATTTAAATACTGTGTTTTTTTTAAAACTGACACTACTCAGAGCCATCTGTAGCTCATCTACGAACCATATCAGCTCGAATTCCACCAAATTTGGTAGGGAGACTAAAGAAGACATGGGGGAAGAGGTTTTGTAATATAAGAAAAATTAGTTCCGAAAGTCGCCGATAGGAGAAAATGTGGCACTGTTGTAGTCTACACAACTGAGAATTAGGCAAATGAATAACAAAGAAAAAATTTCAGTGCAAAACCGTTTTAATACAGCAAATGAACTGCCCCAAAGGGTTACAGAGATGAAATTACAATGCACCATAGCACCAGACCTCTTTCAGTGTGACTGCCCTTCTCGTGAACCACACATTGCATCCTGTACACAGCATTCTCGACGGCTGAAAGTAGCATATCACCAGGAATGCTCAGCACAGTCAATAATATGTTTTCCTTTAAGGTCGTCGATGTCGGAATCCCACCAAGATTGACCTTAGACTTCAAATAACACCACAGGAAAAAGTCGCATGAGGTTAGATCCGGGGAGAATGGACATGGAGTTTACAGGATGCAATGTGTGGTCCACGAGAAGGGTGGTCACATTGAAGAGTCATCACATGCCCTCGTCGAGGAAGTAATTTTAATGAATAAGGAACTATGGTTCACTGTAATTTAATCTCTATAACCCTTTGGGGCAGTTCATTTGCTGTAGTAAAGCGGTTTTGCACTGAATTTTCTTCTTTGTTATTCATTTGTCTAATTCTCAGTTGTGTAGACTACAACGGCGCCACATTTGCTCCTATCGGCGACTTTCGGAACTATTTTTTTTTATTACAGAATCTTTTGCCCCATGTCGTCATTAGCCTCCCTACCAAATTTGATGGCATTTCAGCTGATAGATAGAGCTACAGATGGCCTTGAGTAGTGGCAGTTTAAAAAAAACACCCTGTATTCCTATTCAGTATGCAAATAACACTGTAAAATCTAAAGATGTGTATAATTCTAGGAATGAAGTATTATTTAGTTAATTATCATGATATCGGAACATTTATTTATATAAAGGAATGCATAAGAATTTTTTGTGCCTTTAACTTCGTAAACGAAACGATTTGAAATAACATTAATTCACTGCCAATTCTACCACGGCCAAGAGAGGAAGAAATGTCTGAATCCTCACCATTTCTGTGTTGTACTTTCGTTCAAGACTATCGATTTCAAGTCTTGTTATATCTTTGTTACATAAAGTTACCTTTTCGGCTAATTATATTAAAGTTCTATTTCGAAGCAACAAGAATGATATTTTAACTCGTGCTTTCGTAATTTTGAATCACTGTCAGATGACGAGAATGTTTACTGAGCCAGAACCCCTCTCTCCAAGCTTTCACGCCACACCAGGGTACGGACGTTTGATCCTCTAATATTGATTTAACGCACACAGGGTCTACGTTCCGGGTTCATGTCCGACGGATGTCTGGTGGAATCGGATTCTGAACCCGGAACCCACCGGTCCCAAAACTGAGACCTTGCCACCGAAATTAGCTTTTTCAAGGCCATCAAATTCAATAAAAATTTTTCCATCTCCATTCCACTCAATAACAAATTTTCCATCCCCATTCCATTTAAAAACAAATTTTCCATTCCCATTCCATTCAATAACAAATTTTCCATCCCCATTCCATTCAAAATTTTCATCCCCATTTCCATTCAATGACAAATTTTTCATTCGTTTAATTTTGTGAATATATCTTCGCTATTATTTATTTATAATTTTGAAACGTTTTGTCTCATCTTAAGTAACAGAGATAAGTTTGTTTATCCATAATCACAACCAAGCATGATTGACAAAGTTTGAGACTTTGAGCATCTATTAAAAGACAGTATTATCAGTTTTCGTCAGTAATGTCTGATTAAGATTTATTTTGTGTTTAAAATATCTCAGATTATTTCTCACTTCACTTCTTTATCAAACTTCATCTGTTATCATCTGTAACACAATCAAAGGTTTTGATTAATAATTTATTAAATAAAAATAGCTGCTTTTTTTCCTTAACGGTACTCTTTGGAAGGTTTCTCTCTATGAAGAGAGGCATACCGTTTTCTGCTACGTTTCTCTCGAATATTGAAACGCTGAAAGGAATGCTGTTAGATTGTTGACGGATTTAGACATCGCGAGTAAAATTAAATAAATTAAGTGATGATATTTATACGCTGGGGAAAGTTAGAGGTGGTGAATTTCCCCAGTGCCTTTGCTCTTGCCAATTCCGGTTTTAGTAGTCACCACTTGAACGAAAATTTCTTTTTGTGGCTGATTTTTATAATCTTCAGATCTGTGTGAACAATATGGTAAACAAATTCATAGCAGATTCATAACCTGTGCTCTAGCTAATTTTAAATTTATTTTTCATGTTTTTTCTGCATTAAGATTTTTTTTCGTGGCTACTAAAAACATTCTTCACAACAAGAACAGATATGGTGGCGACATGAAATTGAGACCTAGACAATTGGTTGGAGTGAGTACTTTTAGCATTTTCAACATTCTGAATGATTTGGAAAAGTTAATTGATTATATTTTTTCTAAAAAGCTGGGAGATTACATTTTTATTTAAAAACCAATTTAAATAAAGGACCGTTGATTTTTTTTATGAAATCTTTTGGGGAAATAATTTTTGACTGCGCATGTGTGAAACAATGCATAATTTTTCTTTCATAATTTCGAAGCAAGATATATTATACAGGGCAGCTTATACAGGGTGACCCCAAAAAGTAAGTATATATATAGTCTGTTATGCAAAGGATTGAACTTAGTTCTGTTTTGGATGGCAGATTACACAGGTCAACATGAATCTGATGTTTTCAGAATGTCAGTTTTTTTTTCAGTAAATCAGACACGCTGATCACAAAAAGGACATTTGTTTTTTTCTGTCACCTACAGATTTTTCACAAATCGAAAAGGGGATGAGGGCTATTTAACAAAAATATATGTGAAAGTAAATTATAAATGTGAAATGTTATCGAATGAAATGCATTGTTATTTGGATTTAAAACTAATTTATGACTAAAATGACAATTATAAATTTAAAATACAATATTACACTAGTAGCAGTAAAATTATGAAATAAAACTGTACTTCGCAAGCCCAGACACAAAATGTTGAAGCACAAAATTTACACAAATTGAGTTAAGAAATTTAGTACCCAATTTAAATCTTTCAAAAGAAAGTTTTCAAGTTTTCGGATCACAGCTTAAAAACAAAAAAATTATTTTCTACAGAAACAGCATTTTTTAGTACAGAAATCGAGAAAAGGAATTTACCAGGTATTTTCCTCAAGAAGAATCACTTGTGTACTGCACAGATGTTCCTGGACTTATAACTAATTTATCTTCCACCACTGATCATAACCTATCTCAGTGAAGACTATACATTCTAACAAGAAAAAAGGTGTCTTTATGCATGATGGCAACGTTGTTGCTTCAATTTCTGTAGCTCATTCAATAATTTTGAAAATATTTTGCGAAAACCTTGATTTCCTCCTCATTTAAATAAAATATCAAGAATTTCAATGACAAATTTGTGGGGAATTTTAACCATTCTATTCGGTTACCAAGGTGGCTATATAAAAATGTCTTCCTTGCAATATGAGTAGGAAAGTATATCAATAAAATAACACTGGATAAGGAAAGAATGATCTCTAAAGAAAATTTTAAATTTTGAATAAAAGTATGTGATTCTGTATATCTTAATGGAACCACAAAACAATTCCTCTTACCACCTTTGCGCCTAAAATTAGGGCTTAAAAGTTTGGAAAAAAATGGTGATTGCTTTCGATATTTAATTTGATATTTTTCAACATTTTTCTGCAGCTAAAATCAAAGAAGGTGTATTGGTAGGCTCAGATATAAGACGGTTAATGAAGGATAAAAAATTTGAGAGTAAAATGACATCTATCAAGAAAAAAGTATGGAATAGTTTTAAAGACGCCACTCAGAAAGTTTTAGGAAATTACAAGGATCTTAACTATGCAATGTCAGTAGAAAAAATACTGCAAACCTTTAAAGAAATGGGTTGTACCATGAGCTTAAAAATACACTTTTTTGCACTCCCAACTTGAGTACTCTCCTGAAAATCTGGATGTACTGAGTGAGGAAGTGGGTGAGATATTTCATCAAGTTATAAAATGCACGGAAAAAGATAACAAGGTCACTGGAATGTGAATATATTGTGGTTTAAAAGGAAACTATGAAGCAGTTCCAAAATTTAAAGAAGATAAGCACTCCTTTGAAGAAAATTAAAATAAATTTGTCTAATTTTTTGATAATTTTTTCATATTTATATCTGAGTTATATTTAATTTTTTGAAGTATTACTTGTAAGAAAATTTTAATAAAAAAGTGAATATATTGTAAATTATATTTAAGATAAATTTTAAAAAATGATTCAAATTCGAAATTTTTAATTTCACAATTTTAAAAAGTCCTTACGTGACACAAGAAAATGGATGCTGTTTTCTAAATCGGCATGCTAAATATCATATAATTTACATAAATTTATGTAAACCCCAGACAAAAAGTTAAATTTTGTAAGATTGTGTTATTATCACTTAAGTATAGCTACCAATAGTGAATCCGAAGTTCATAAAATGTTGGCCTATTTACACACATTTAATTCCAGTTGCTTCTAATATATTCCAATTATTCTGTTGGAATAACATTGCTTAAAATTAAACTGTTTTATCTTCAGTTGATGATCAACTTTCATTGCTTATTTTTTTACCTCGTTTACTGCTACTTTGGATCATTAACAAACGAGATTTTCTATTTCAGGTTTGGCTGACCAATTTACCAAAACAAAACCCAAAGACGAAATAATATACAAGAATTTCGATTACAACTCCACCACGATCTACGGCAACTACGCCTTCTCGAAGGATCTGTGGAAGCTGAAGACTATTGAAGTAAAAAAAACAACATGGAATTACAGAACCTTTCAACAAACCGGGCCTTGGTAACTCAGACATCCAGCGTGTGGAATGCATGTATTGCAAGAAGTGCAAAGAAATCAAGCCATAGATATGGACAAAACAAAAATTTAACGAAAAAATTTAATATTCTGACATAAATGAAGACTAACTTTTTGATATATAATGACAAGAAATTTTGTCAATAAATTTTTTTGAATATTCATATGACAATTTTGTGACAACTAATTTGTTTTTTTTTTTAAATATTTTTTTATCATGTGCTTGTATGATGTTGTTTTGAGTAGGTCAGTATTATCTTTAAAAATGTTTTGGAAACGAGTACAGATTTGCTGCATTTTCAAGTTAGGGTGCTAAGTGGATGTTCGAAGGGAAGTGGTGTTCAGGTTTCATTTTTAAAGGAACTAATTTGTTTACTCTTTTATTTTATATTCATAATGTACTAAAATATAAATTGAAATAATTTAAAATTCATTTAAAATTTAAGTTGTTACATCGTTTGCTTTCTTGAAACATTCTTTCGTCAATCGTGTTTCTCATCAGTTTCATCAGACAATTTTTTAAACTGGCTATGGAACAGAAGTTACAGAGTTCCTCTAGATTTTAAGAAATCATAATTACATTGAATTTAAATCTAACTTACAGTTCTACACGATTGAGGAAAAACAGAGAATTTAATCATTGCTACGTAGGATATTTTTCCCATAAGGAGAGTTTTGATACATTTAAAAGGAAAGCTTAGTAAATACTGTAAAGATGGTAGCTAAATAAACGTGAAAAGGGGAAAATGAATTAATTAAGGATTTGGAAAAAGGATCCATACAGCAAAAAGAAATTTCTTTTAGGGTGAAATAAAGAGAAAAGGGACTGAAGTGGACACTAGTTTTAATGCTCGTCATGGACATTAAAGACATTGTACGAAAGATTTTGCTGTTAGAAATCTACGTTAGTCAAGAATATTCATTTATGTACAGAATCACTTTTTAACCCTGAAATTTATTGGTTTTGTACAAACGGAGTCTTCTCGATGATGCCTTGACATTATTAAAAGAAAAATAGTTTGCAGAAACTGATTTTCAATCTGGTCGTTTGGATGGTCATCACTTCGACGAAAATTTCAGATCATGGAGCATTTTTGAAACAATCAGACCGGTATACTCAACATGCTAATTAACTTCATAATCCATCAGTGGCAGCTCGTCAGCTCAGAAGCAATCAGTGCTGCAAAAGTTTTATAGACCCAAGTTGTAGGAAACTTTGCGCTGATTATTTTGGTATATAATGATGGTATACTGAAAATTGATAGTTTTTGAGTTATAAGCAAACAACTGGAGAAATATTTTTTAAAATGTTTTTTGGCTATAACTAAGATTTCAACAAAAAATATTGGTGGCAAACCTCAGAATCGTAATCAGTACCCGGAAAAAATAATGAAGCAAAAAATTACAACTCCTCCAGAATTAGATTTAAAAAAAAACCACTTAACGACTGAACTACTGAGAAAAAGCGAAAAAGAGTCAAATGAAGAAGTCGCGCCAAATGAGAGCTGAAAAAAATGCAGCTCAAATGAAGGCAATTTCAAACAGACAAAGGTTTGTTTTCTCCCGCTTCGCGTTGCTCTTTGCATTAATATCGGATCCGTAGGAGGGGCAAAACTTAATGCAGCTCTGGTCTGTCTCTCTCTTAATTTTTGATTGTTTTTCTGTCTTCTTTTTACGTTTTTTATTACTTTTTTGCCGTTTCAGTTGATCACTGAATTCTCTAAGTGGAAAAGTAAGCCAATTAGAATAAAAACGAAAATACAATCCTTTAAAGTAATTTCAGGGAGGACTGCATCTTTGCAGCTCTTATGGACGAGCCGGCACTGTAATCCATATACATATACACCAAAGTTCATGTTTTTATTTGATAGTCTCAAAAGTTTTATCTATTTCAAAGCGTTGCCCTTTTCAAATTTTTTTTTTGTATATTTAATCTCTCTTTATTTTCGTATGCATGAAAATTCAATATTTTTGTTATTTAGTTTTATTTCAAAGTCATCCTTATAATTTGATGCAGAGAAATGAAATTCTTTTTTGCTGATTATTATTGGGCAAAATTAATTTTATAGATTTGTAGGCAGAATTAATTTATTGTGAATTATGAACAATAGATGTCGCTAGTGCTTACGAACTGGAAATTGATTCCATTTTGATAATTGAGTCTGGCTAACGCTAGATTTTCATTCCGAACTCCATTATGAATGAACTCGCATTCGAGGTTCCGATGGAAGCAATTGAACTGCGAACTAGTTAAAAAAAATCTTAAACTATAATATACTGTGAAATTTATGTATACTATTCCATTAAAATAGTCGTTTTAGCAAGGAAACATAAAATACATTTATTATCTTGTGCTATCCAAATCACTTATCAGGAAATCAAGTTCGATCATTTCAAATAAACAGTTTACGTTAAGTCATGCGATATTTTTAATGTGAATAACTGCTTCGAGTGAAAAATATTGTGAGACCTAAATGAAGCGATGAGAGGTATATTTTACTCAAAAATTGAGACTTCATCTTTTAATCCCCCCACCCTCCCGAAAAGAAAGAAAAACAACTGCAAAAGTTTTCTATGTTCATATAAAAAGAGGGCTTAAAAAATCCAGTGTAAAAAGTCATTGATCTGGGTAGCGACGAATCTTTTCTCGTAAATTGAGGATTTTCTTTCTCATTCTGAATTATTCATATTTATATTATTTTTAGATTTATATTAGATCTCTATATTTCTGTTATTTACATAATTTTTAGATGTAAAGTTCTGTTATTATTATTATTTATATTTCTAAGGGCCGTGGTGGCCTAGTGGTAAGGTCCTGGCTGCGGGGCAGGAGGACTCCAGATTTGAAACCCAATTCTACTGAATATCCGATGTGTATGTGGGCCTGGATCACGCCAAACCTGACGCCGTGAGCCTAGCTCCCTCCCGCTGGTGCGGCGCGTAAAACATATATCACACGGACAGCTATCGTGCTCTGTTATCGTGAGCACGAGAGCAATTCCACTCACCAAAAAAGTTTGTAACACATGGCCGGTCAGACAAAATGGCGTAAATCGTGAGCTGTATTCATTGGCGAACTACGTCACCGTCAAAATCACACCCGATTGGTTTGAATTTTCGCTGCTGACGATTTTCCGTTACCATCGTGTGCATTTTCAAGCCGGTTGAATACAGCCCACGATTTCCGTCATCTTGTCTGATCGGTCACGTATTATAAACTTTTTTGGTGAGTGGCATTGCGCTCGTGCTTACGATAACGGAGCACCATAGCTGTCCGTGTGATATATGCTTAAGCTTGGAGAGGGAAGTTCCAGCCCAGGTGCCGTCCCCGTCACCCAAGGCTACGGCCACACGAGCGATTCTTTCCTGGAATCCCGCGACGGTAAAACTAGCAACAATTATAGGCAACCTGTTGTACCATAGGGGTGGCCAGACGCAACTATTTCCGTTGTTTGCGGGTGTTTCATCTGTCACAGCCGCCTGCTGACGAATGCAAACTGACCCATTTTGTAAGCGGTTCGTTTAGCTGAGTCAGTACCCACACGCACGAGAGACAATCGCCTTGCCGAAAATCGCCGTTTCCGTTCCTATTTTTATGTGTTGTGTTCTTTAATTTTGGATATTGAAGTATGATGGATCTTGAAGGAGCAAAATGAACGTGATGTCATAACACAGTGTAAGGCAACATGCATTTAGATGTAGATGAATTACGCAGTTACGTTTGTTATGTGAATTGACTTCTCTAGTAAGTCACTCAAATTTCGAGCTGATGAGACGGATTGCATCCATCGTTCAGTATCGTGAGTTAAAAAAACGAGTGAAAAGTGTCAAGCATAGTAAAACTTCTCTAAGCGGACACACCTCCCAATGGCCACTTTCATCTGGAATGGAATTTTTAGCCTATAGACATAATGTTAAATTAACCTTTAGGAACGGAAACTCAAACGCCTCAGAGAGGCCTGGGTGGTTGCCCTTTCAACTTCAATGAAATACATTTCTTTAGAGTTTCTGACTTTGAGCCTTTTATTGAAAGGTAAGAGAGAAAGGGAAGAACAAAAAATACTTATAACCACCAAAAACAATACCGGAAATCAAATCAAAATTCTGTTTTTGATGTCTGTCATTTGGCCTTTATCGAGGTGGGACATTCGATCATACATTTGTATCTTTTAGGCTTTAATTCGGAATCTGAAAAGAAGTTGCTGACAGGGGTTGAGACCATGAGCAAATAAATCTTTCAGCTCAACAAACTTTACGAAAATTGTTGATATTATTGCCAATTCCTCAACAACTACTGACGAAACAGTTCATAATTCACTTTTCTAGTTTAAGAAAATTGAGCAAAAAGTTACTTCCGAAAAAGATGAAAGGCCCAAGCAATCACAATTTGTATATTTCTTTTTTCAATAAAAATTTAGAAGTTTTAGAATTAAGTACTTTAGTCCTTAGGTGATTCTTAAAATTCACTTTATCAGAAATAAAGAATTAGGGAAGTGTTCAAATGTGTATTTCGTACTATCCTACCGCTATGAGAAAAATTCCAGACACCAGACATGTCGGTGGCGGTCGTTATGGAAACGGGATATTCCACTGGATCTTAGGGGTGAAGGAACGGACGTTATTTCATTTGGCGCTATTGGAACCGGCAGAAGTCTCATTTCACTTTGTTGTTCGGTCGAAAACGAATTCCTCGCCTAACGAAGTGCGCTTAGTTTACCGAATGTTGCTGTTGAATTTATACCCGTTTCCCTCCTTTCTTCGACTCGTCTACTTGCGGTAACCCTGTTCAGGGTTTTTCTCGTGGCGGTAGGACAGTAGTTCAACATGAAACCCCTGAAGAGAGGCCACCCCTCTGAGCGGCCAATTTTCCTTAGAACAGAGTGTGGCCGCTGTAGAGAAATTTCACTGAAGATCAAAGAAGTTCGTTGTTTTTTTCATTACAACGAAACGACAGTGGAAAAATCTTCGAAGAAAACCAAATTATTCTTCTCAAACTGTTACTTTACACAATAACCGTGTGTTGCTAAAACCAAATTTTGAATTCTAATTTGATGTAATTTACTGTCATCAGACAAGAAAAAGTTCCCGTCTCTCTTTTTGCATCATATCTCTGCTTTTGATGTGTCTGTTTTCCAGACGGACCCTTGAACCGAAAAGCAGGATTGAATGAAAGATCTTTTACTGTATTTACTTACAGTGGCGTAGTGTCCGAGGGGGCAAAGGGGGTATAAATGCCCCGGTCGTGAGTTTCAGGGGACGCCATGGAGTCAAAACATTATTTTCTGAAGCAATATATGACGAGGTAATGTAAAATATTACCATTGCATTGGCACAATTTACTCTTGTGAAGCCACTGATGACGACTTGGATAAAAATAATCATAATATTTTCCGTGTGCCACTTACTCTCACTACGCCACTGGCCATGGTAACAAAACGTTAATGCGTTCATGTCACTTTTTAACTGAAAGTGAAATAGAATGAGGGGGTGAAAAAGTGCCATGCTCCGGGCGCCGTTTACACAATCCAAGCAACTGAGGATAATGGGGGGAGGGAATCACATTATGACCTGGGCACCACTTACCACCGCTACACCAATGTTTACTAAATTTTTATACTGAATAGGGCTTATTTCTATGGACTACGACAGGCTCAGTGGCTAATTTAAAAACACGTAGGCTGGAGGCGAGCGAAGCATTGTTATTAATATTTTTTGAATTTTCTATAGGTAAGTGTTTTAAACAGACCTCTTCAGAATGCTGTATTTTTAAATATTTTATCTTTTAAGTAAAATAAAAGTTACAGCAATTATCGTATTTTCTTTATTTTAGTTTTCTGTATTTTACAACTTCTACAACGGTGTTAAAGCGAAGTTAGCAGGCGTATTCTACGTTCTTTTCAGGCGAGACATCTTGCTCCCAGCGATTAATGCATTACACAGCTAATTCAGAAATTTCCTAAACTGTTATGAAATTCGATTTAGTTATTATGAAGCACATCAGTCAGCAAATAAAGCAGACGCTGATAAGAATTCAAAAGTGAAGATGCAGAGGAAATTGATATGCAAAATCTAAAACTAACTTGAGTATAGTTTCCTTTTGAGCAAAAATAGGAATATTGAATAAACAGTCAACCAATATTTCCATCACGGATATTTCGGAAAAAGAGATGAAGTTGCAGAATAGGAGACATATAAGTAATTATCCTTATCTCTGATACGGAAAAGAGTTAAGAAAGTGATGCATATTTTGCTTCGAACTATCGGAAGAAGGGACTGGGCAAAAACCAAACCCTTCATCTGACGATTCTCCTATTCAGGACCGGATCAAACCCTTAAGGGGCCTCGGTAATGCAATCTTTGCCCCCCCCCCGTTGCCGGTAGAGAGTTGCGAAAGACAAAAGAAAAATTTCATTGATTTTAATTTAATCTGTATAGGCAGTTTTTAAGTTACAAATATTACGGCAAACTGAAATAAGAAAAACTTTAATTGCGAGTCACCTTCAGGAGAGCTGGTTTCAGAATCTCGTGTATAAAAAAAATTAAAAGTAATTTTAGACAAATATTAAAAGAAATAAATGAATTTTTTAGCACAGTGTATATGCTCTGATACAAAGTTCATCAGGGCTGTTGACTTGTGAATCTTAAGCCATCTGTAACAAAATTGGACCACACTGATCTACAGGCAGATTTATAAATATGTATAAAAAATCATAATACTAACCTTCTGAAAGTTAAACGATAGTTAATTTTAATTTGAGTAGGTTCGAATATACGCCAAAAGTAAATCCGACTGCTGTTGGAGAACCTTTTCATCATGGGCATTTTTACTTTCTTGTGTACGATGCATAACATAACATAACATAACATAACATAACATAACATAACATAACATAACA
>BGPR01013529.1:8614-28860 GCA_013235015.1 Araneus ventricosus
CCCCCAACCGGGGGTACCAGAATAGACCCTTACGTTCTAATAACATCCGGTTGAGAAACTACACAAGGCCTTTTTGGGGAAGGACCTTACAGTTTTGAACCTTTTTCAGTAGACAAGGATTGACACCCGAGGAAGTAACTCTCTCTCCGAATCCCCGCAGAAACCAGCAGGAGGGAATTTGACAGTTGACATCAGATGTAACGTGCTCTAAATCCACATACACAACAAATCGTTGGTGAAGTTGCTCGGGTTCCGTTCCCGTAGCCTAGACCTTACCGCCAAGCCACCGCTGCCCAGAGTCAGATGAAAACGATGACGTCGAAATTGGTAACTCGCTCTCAAAATTTCCACTTCATATGTATGAGGAGGTATATTAGCATCCCAAAAAATGAAGCAATCGCTATAAATTTAGAGGTAGAAACATTAAACTTCCCCGCAAGAAGGTGATATAATAAAACGGAGCCGCGATGGACTGATGGTAAGACCTTCTAGTTCTCAGGAACTAGAAAGCTCCTTAGGATCCCGATTCCGAGGAAGACCCATCGAGTATGTGGACCTGGTACACTTTAAATTTTGTCCAGGGCCAGACGCCCTTCACTGATGTGGGGTGGAAGTCTATGGAGGGAGGTGCCAGCTCATCCGTAGTCATTGTCATCTGACCACGGCTGAAATTTATTCGGCCCAAAAATAGTCGTGGTGCTATTTCCATGCGGGACGTTTATATAACTAAACTAAACTACACTAAACTGACAAGCTGTTACTAATTCCACCTGGCTACTAGCAAGCAATAGAGTCCATTCATGATCCCATTATGCAGCCGTCTCTGCTTCGACACCAGAGGAACCGAGGGTTCGAGTCTCAATCCCACCGGAGATCAATTGCATAGGTCGGCCAGAGGCGCATTTAATCTGTATTGGTGAAACTTCCTCCGGCTGGCTGAAAGTGTGGAAGAGGGAGGGAGAGGGTTGGTGGTTATGTGGCTGGCCCCGAAATAGTCCTCATAGCTTCAAAGCATGATGTTACTCTAAGCTCCTGGTTACGTTATATACATGTCAAATAAACCACGTGAATTAGAATTTATAATCTATTGCGCATCTCCCAGGAAGAAAAAGGAAATGAGTTCATAACATAGCATTAGACAATGTGCCTTTGAATGTTGGACGATATGCATTCGACTTTGATATGATTTGAATTGACTCTATTTAGAGGTTGTTTATGATTTTAGATGAATACTCCGTTTCGCAGTTATGTAAGGGTATGGTCAACATAATTCTGCCGGATTAATCCTCTAGGGGCCCTTAGGAAATGCAAGTTTCGGGTCTCCTTGTTCCCCTCCCAACTTCCAAAACCAGATATTTTAGTATTGATTTTAATTTAAATTCTATAAAGGCAGTTTTAACTAGCAAGTTTTGGAGAGCTGAAATAGTAAATTATTTAATTTCGGATCGCTTTCATGAGAGTTTTTTTTTTTTAATATATCGCTTTTTAAAAAAAAGGCAAAATTCAAATTTAAAAGTAATTTTATACAAAATAGTAAAAAAAAAAAAATGACGAAACTTTTTTTTAAACAATCTAAATACTATTTAATTTAGAATCGGACATATTTCGAATTAAAAAGCAACATATATTTTTTTAATTTATAAAATAACATAATATAAAACTCGCAAGAGATAATTAATTAGGAACGTTGTTAGAATAATGTTCCACAATTTAAACGATACTTGATTTTAATTTGAATAAGTTCGAGTGCAGCGCCTTTGGAAATTAAACGAAAACACAAAATTAAATTATTGTGAAAGTACCGCAATTTTTTTTAAAAAATGCCTACGCCTCGGCGCCCATAGGCAGTTGCCTACTTTGCCCATTTAATAATATGGCTCTGGGTGCTCTCAAAACTCCACACCATATATATTTGATATTCACGACCAGATTTAACATGAACTGTTCTCATCATAAGGCAATATTGAATGGAATCAGAACTGAAACCAGCCATTGCCCGACACCAAAGTCCCAACTGTGGATCATTATCAAAGTGAACGTGAATTTTAGTATTTGTGAGACACATTTTCACAAGTGTAAGTCAAAGTTCATATTTTCTCACTCTTTCAGAAGTCACAAATTCAAAGCGAGAAAACAGTAGATAATTCCAAAATTTCTGATCAGTGGCCTGAAAAGGTCGAAAGTCACAAGTTTCCTTATTCTTTTCGACAACAAAGATGCTTTACTTTTGGGATAAATAAAGTGCAAAACCGGTAGTTTTCCGTCCACGCATCCTCTCATCTGTCCACTCAAGAGAATCACCGGTCATCCATGCTCTACGACTCGTCGGACAATACATGTTCACTGGACAAAATCGACCGCTGCTGAGATGGAAGTATCATCCAACGCCCTCCGCTTCCGTCCCAGGAAGCGAGTTTACGGCCTCCGGTGGGTTAGACTTCATGGAAAAAGGACTTTCGATCGCCTTTGAAAGCAGTGGCGTAACGACCAGGGGGAAAGGGGAGTTTTAAGCCACCCGAAACACCGCGAAATCTACTAGACTTTTCAGTCAAAAGTTTACTTTCTTCGCTTTCCTTATTTACAGCTTCCAAGCTAGTTGATAATTCTGTTACTTCTCCGTTTAGATCAATGTGGAGGATCATGGATAGGTCACAAATTCCATCTCGTACGCTTAAATGATTCTAATGAAGAGATAAATGTATTTTTATATATATCATATAGAGAGATATATTTTAGACATGTATTTTTTCTGGTAATTGTTGAGAATTTTTATTAACAAATTGTGGATCATCTCGGCCAAACATCCTTTATTTTAGGTTAATTCATAACATTCAGTCATTATTAAATATACAGTTAGATATGATATACAAATGTACAAGAAGAAAAAATACACGAAGTGTTTATGTAATGAAGTGCCTCATCTTTTCTCTGACCATCAAAAATTAATAAATCGAACAAGAATGGGTCACCATTAGAATAATTTAACATTTAGGTAATTGAGTAAATTTTAGAGAAAAATAGAGTTAATAATTTTCGTTTGACGGTTGTTTACTTCTGGTGATAAATTTAATTGTGACACTCTATTTAAACTTTTAGAAAAATAAATTCAAAACATAAATTGTAATTGTTTTTTATCACTAGACTAGCTACAATGAAAGATAAAGCATCTTTCAAATGATCAACTCTTTTGTAGGATTTATTGTTTGTTTTACAAGTATTTTTTCTGTCACTCATTCTTTCTTTTAAAAAGTCCCATACTCCCAAAGCCTTTTCAGCAAAATATTTGCTCATTTATAGTATTTGCCTTTTTGCCAAATACTGCTTTGCGGATCGTTCAAATATGTTTTAAGGCTTTCCTTGTATTAATAGTTTTTCTGGGTCCAAAATTGATCCATTCTTTCTAAAAAAAACAGTCATTTGAGTCAATTCATG
Organism: Araneus ventricosus; assembly: GCA_013235015.1. Lineage (NCBI taxonomy): Eukaryota > Metazoa > Arthropoda > Arachnida > Araneae > Araneidae > Araneus > Araneus ventricosus. The sequence goes on from BGPR01013529.1 coordinate 12,047, forward strand.
ATGATGTCATGTCAAATGCGAAACGCCAATTTAATTGTTGGCATCCACTGCTCATTTTTCATCAAGAAAAAGCACGAAACTTCACAGTATAAGACAACGACGTGCAGTTAGGTGACAAGCACAGTTACATTTGACATGTGACTGCAAAGCCAAGGAATCAACTCCATTTTAACGCTGGCGAGCTCTGCGAGTGGTCTGTAGTAAGGACCAGACAGCTGCAATCGTTTTGAATATTTTCGTTGTTGATTGCTTGCAATGGTGTTTTGTCCGGATTATTGTCATCAATACGGGGGCTGTGAAATGGTGACTAATGATCTTCCTTCAATGAGCCAATTGATATGATAGATCTCATCATCGACTAAAAGGGGATTTCAGAAGTGCTTTGCAAACATATGTAGTTTTTATACACGACGGGTAGAATCTTTTTCAGATTTTACTATATGACTTGCGCATAATCAGAATGGTTCGTCACATGTAAACTATACGTATATCAATACCGTTTGTGAAGAGCAAATTGCTTCCCAAAGAGCAAAGCAGTTTGCTAATGTGATTTCAAACACGATGCTCATTAAATTAAGGACTCCAGTACAAAATCTCAGTTTTCGAGTAAAGTTTTTAACTTTAAAAAAAGAATAAAATTATGAAATGCAGTCGAGTTCACTGAAGTTCAGAAATTAATCTTTTCGCTACGGGGACTTAAACCAGAAAAAATACGTTGAATACGGGGAGTGAAATTCTCAATGGTGTCTGGTACACCATTTTTACCGACGCGCATTCAAAGGTAAAAAAATTTCTGGTACAACAGTTGTTCCGTCCGTAAGGAAAAGGATATTTGAGAAACTCAGAAAAAAAAATGACTAAAACAACATTTTTTATGAAATAGAATTACACATATCTTCTGAAATAAGACGCTTCTCTTTGAAGATGAGAAAACCACCAGATTGAGCAAGAAGTATCATATAAGCAGTTGGTAAAGCGTATAAAAAGAATTGGCACTGTGATGTAATGTAATCTGAAACCAGAATGAAAGTCTGAGATTGCCATAGACGAGTAACTATGACTCATAGGACTCACATATACTTAGTAGAACAGTCGTTGGTTAGGACGCGGATAGATTGCGTCCTTTTATACGATTGGAAACATTTCAACGATATCAGGAGATGTCATGAAATATTGTTTGAGCCATAAAAATTAAATAAGAAAATCTAAATAAATCGTGTTTAATCTTGAATTAAAATTCTAATGGATATTCTAAACTCAACAAGAATGGTCAATTGTTTTAAATAGCATGAACACATTTTTGAATATTTATTGATTTTTCTCTATTTTATTTTTTGAACAAATCATTTTGTATTATCAATTGAATACTACAAACATTGACAGATCTTCAAAACTGCGCGAAAGAATTATTTCAGCATCCTTTCTCTTCTCAAAAGAAAAAAATTCTTTGCTAGATGATGTTCCATCATGGAAAGAAAATTAATTCACAAAACTTTTTCGCAGAGACAAGGGAAAGAGAGGCAACATAAGGCTTCAGTGATCCTCCTAAGACTCCGAGCAATAGATACGAAGCAGAAGCCATACAACAGGCCTGCTTAAATTCTCTCTTCTTTTCTGGAAATAGAGTTGTTTAGGCTGTAAGTATTTGATCTATTCTCCCGTTCCCCATTCCTTATGGGAAATTCTTTTATCTATTGAAAAGATAACTGACGAGACGCTACAGTTAGCGGTGACTGTTTCAGTTATTCTAGAGAAATGAGTCGCTCGTTATAAATAAATGATTGTTGAAAGACTTTTAACCCTTTGTTTGTCATGCCTGTGCGTCGCCTTTGCATTATATAATCGCATTTCTAAATTTAAAATGTAAAATAAACACATTCATAGACGTTATGATCCAAGTAAAAAATGTTTGGAATCCATGAATATTATAAACTTTGAGATGAATCAATTCGAAGAAATTTTCCCCAAACATTAGGTGCCATATAATTAGATTGTAAAAAAATTAAGGAATTAAAAATAACGAGTGAAATCGATGTGTTTGTTTATTTTTAAGTTGTTTTATTTTAAACGTAATATCATAGATCTTAATCCGAATGATTCGCTTTTTTTTTTTTTGCTTTCTTATGGTTTTAAATGCGATTTTTTTTTTCATATTTTTCTTTTGGTCCTTAGGAGCAGAAATAAAGTTTTGTGTGCCCATTGCTTTTTAGAAAATTGAGTTTGCATGTAATAAATGAATAAATTTAATGAAAACAATTTTTAAAACATACTTTTATTAATCAGCTAAAAACTAAATTTTTATTTCAACTTTCTTCTCCTTTCTAGTGTTTAATTTATAAGTCATTAGAATAAGCATTAAGGTATATTAAATCAATTTTCTTCAAATTCACTTCCAAGTGCCGTTATGAGTACGGAATCAAAATTTAATTACTTTAATCGACTAGCTGATAACCCGGCGCTACTCGGAATCCAAATGTTGTCATATGCCCCTCCGTTTCTTTTTCTACAAATATTATTACTTTCTCCGATGAACATAAATCTCCTTTGAATCTTCTTATTGAATTAAACCTTTCAAATATTGCCTGTAAACAGAGTTTTTAAGGTTTAGGTGGTTCTACAGAAGCAAAGGCTATTTGTGAGTTTCCATTACTGCAACACACTCTAGCCAGTACAGTAGAACCTCGATTATACGACCCTCTTTTAACCGGAACTCTCCGTTAACCGACGTCGGTTTCCTGACTTTTTTTCAGCGTCTATTATCCAAAACTCTTTTAACTGTATATTTTTATATATTATTAGTGTGTATTATCCGAAACTTTTTGAAAACTGTGGGATCAAAGAAATCACAGATTGGTTGAATTGTGACATGGAAGATGCAGGCTTCCAGTTGCTTAATGATGAGGAAATTATCGCAGAAGTCCGACATTCTCCAAAAGAAGACGATGATGATGAAGGCGAGAATGATTCCCAAGTAAAGATTAATAAGAATGATGTTTTTGAGTGTTTTTCAAAGGGCCTTAATTGTTTGGTACAACAAGAACAATGTGATTCTTCTGAACTAATGCTTTTAAGAAAACTTTGTGACAGAGATGCACGACAAAGAATGACCATTTTACGCCAGATGAAGCTTCCATTTAAATCACTGTAAGTTTTTTGTTTCAAAATAAATTTTCATGTATAATTTGAATTTAGATATTTATTTAGCAGTTTAAATAATCATAATAGGAGTTCGATAACGAAGTTACATATTAAACTAGATGATTATTGAAAAATTCTCTATTATCCGGAAATTTAGATTATTCGATGTAGGTTCGATCCCAATCACGTCGGATAATCGAGGTTCTACTGCATTTCGCACATAATTGAAAAAATATTCAACAACGATCCTATACTCACAATGGTTTTAGATTCATAAGCACAGCTGGAATTATAAGTATACATTCCCCATATCCAACAAAACCCTACTTACATCTCAGCGGTAGGGAGCGGGAGAAATGTAAAAACGGGTATTATGCGAAGTATAAAGATAACCCATCATCTATTGTTAGGTACATGACTATTCGTGCAATTACGGGTGGAAGGAAGACCAAAGTTATAAAACGAATAGGGGTAAATTTGTCTTCCTTTATATTCCTTCAGGTGGTCTGTTTCTTAAATCGCTAAACAATGTGCTAAAATATACCATTTCTTGGAGAAAAAGCTTATCGGAAACCTTATCTAAATCCATAACAAGAAAACACGTGTTTTTATCATGTTTTCATTTTGTTCGCGTGTGTCATTTAGTGGTGTGGCCTAGGAGTTCTCACAATATGTCTAAGCACTGTTTAACCACATGAGATTTTCTTCGTCAGCTGTTCAAATCCACTGCGGATTTGAAGAGAATGAAAGATAGCTTTGTCTGGTGGTCAGTTTTCAGAAGGATTAGGCGATCAAAGAAGGGTAAATTTCTCTTCTTTCTTACTTCACAGTTTAAAGAAAGATTGATAAGTTTTAGTTATTTGTAGGAATTTTCCAAACAGATCATTTACTAATCCTTAGGAAAACTATCGCACCATTGCTATCTAGTTCTTCAGCCATCCGAGGAAGAAAGGCTGAGTCCAATCCCTGATCAAGATAACTTTCAGGAGGAAACAAGTGTAAAGATAAAACCATCAACAGGAAAGTCAGTTTTCAAGATCTCTTGATCTAAATTTTCAGTTCATACCTTCATTCCAAATTTCAGTACCTTAATGGAAAATACTATTTTTTCAATAAAATTTCTCCTCTGAATGTGGGCTTCATAAATTGTGGGTCGTGCCCCCAAGTAGAATTGCAAAAACTCTTACACTGACTTTTTCCATCAGATTCTTTAACACTTGTAAACAAAAATGATTAAGATAATCAACTTGATTTACGTTTTTTCTTTACGTTTTTCGAAACGGTAAGATAACCATTTAGGATCTGATAAAGTGGTCATTTGGACTTATATTTTTCAGGGATATTTGGATCTTTTAATGGCAAGGAAGAATTTTGGATAAAAACTGCTGATGTAAACGACAACGTATAACTATGCATTAAATAAAAAAAAATCCGAAAGCTATACATAAGAGCGACATGTTTGAGAAACAAATAGTCAGGAGGGAGTTTTCTCCCCTCGACTTTCTCATTAACTTCCACAAAATGGCTCCTTTTGTGTTTAGCTGTATAGTATATTAGCTGATATACCCGGCGTTGCTCAGGATAAAAATATTTTCAAGTCTAAGTAGTTGTAACACTTTAAACTTAATTAAACAATTTTTCACTGTGACATTTTTCGCTGATGAAGTTTATTTTAAACTCCTAGAAGTTTGATTTAAACGAAAAAGTTCCCATACAATATTTTCTTTAATTTTAATAAATTAAAAAAATATTTTTTTGTTATAATATACAACAATACTTTTTTTACTCTTGCTACGCAATTTAAACCGCTTTCATTGTTTAAACAAATATTTAATTGCGTGTTTCTCTTTGATTGTTGAAAGCTGAGTTAATATGCTAATACATTTTGTTTTCATATTTTATTTCACCAAAATTTTGTGGAATCTGAAAACCAAGCTCCCTGCGATATTACGTATTTTAATCTATACTTATAAAAGGCAATATTTGTGTGTGCGATGTTTAAACTGAAAATATTGCACTTACAGCCTTGAGCTTGCAGCTTTCCGATGTAAGAACGTGTATAGCACAACGTAGCTATCGAAGGCCTAAGCGGTAGAATTTATAAACTTTAATAGCCCAGACTGGCATTGACTGCGATGATCTCCGCGTTCCCTTACAGACGGGAAGTTTTACCCTTTTAGTGCCGAACGATGATTTATCGTCATTCGCAGCACTTGCGAAAAGTGCCAACGATCATATATCGTTGCGTATGCGATGGCGCCTTACTATTCGCATCGCGAGAGAACTCGATCTCAAAATAAATTTATAGAACTTTATAAATGGTTTTATTAATATACTCGATTTATTAATAATGTTCGATTAATATTATAAGTTAATATTCAGTATTTCTGTTTATCATAATACTTTATATTTATGTTATTCGAAAGATCTTCAACAAATATTGAAATACAATTGGCATTAATTTATTCTACCTTTATTTCGTAATATGCTTCTTTTTGAATTTTGTGAACATCATTCTTATTTTGTTTTTCATGAGCTTTTCCTCCAAAGCTTAGAAAATTTGTCAAATTGGTCCGGCATTCCTCGCATAGGTACGATACTTTCGGTCGGCGCTAAAAGAGTTAAACTACGCAACACCAGGGTGATGAAGTGTAGCTACCCTATTAGCACGAAATGCTCTACAATATTCACACGATGTCGTGCAGCATTCGGAATATCGTAGCAACATCCCGGGCTAAAAGGGTTAACAAACGATGTGTCCAATATAGCTCTCGGCCTTTTCCTTAAGCTGGGAATAGCTGGATCATCATCAGTGGCGGCGAGTAAGGGGGACAGTGTCCCTCTACTTTTCTGGGGGTAATTATTATTATTATTATTATTTTAGCTGTCTAAAGCTAGGAATCATAAACAAGCAATAGTATTCGGGAAAGCAAGCTAATTTTGTAACAGAATTTTTAAATTTTGTTGTTTAACCCCTGTACTTCCGGGTACTTTTAGATATCAGTTCATTTTTTGCCCCTCACTTTTTTCACCCAATCGCAGCCACTGATCGTCATCTGGTCTTTAAAGCAGGTTGCGAATTTCGGATATTTTTTCGAAAAATTTAATAGATGTCTTTTTGATAAATTCCGAAACAGGTTCAATTTTGGGGTCGTTATGCATATTTCGTTTACTAGGAAGCATTCACTACGAGCATCATCTGCTTGTTTGAAAAACTTGGAAATTCCTGCTATTACCTGCTGATGTGAGAAAGTGAAATTTTATTAAAAGGAATTATAAATTGCGAGTTCGGCATACGAGGAAACCGATTGGTGACGTCGACTCACTCTAGTATCCAATATTGGTGAGGAAGAACTCAGTGTTAACAAAAGCAGAATGGGTAACCTAAAAGCAGCGAACAATGCTACAACGGAGGACGACCTTGGCAAGGTTATCTCCAATATGGCGAACGTGACCAAGAGAAGTTCCAATTTTATGAGCATCAGGTGATTTTTGATAGAGGGAAAAATGACTGCGTAACTTTTTTGTGTGATTAATTGCTGACAATAAATGAATAAAATCTCGTAGGTTAATTGCATTTAAAATTTATTCTATAAGTTTTGTTATATTCTATTAGCAAATTGTGTCGCACTGTTTTCTCCGCCATGAAAAAGAGTTCCTTACTTAAGCTTTCGTTCAGTGGACAAACAAAAATTCGCGTGACAGTAAAAACAATTTCTTTGAAACTTTTCCAATATCTTTCTAATAGTTTATAAGAATGTCTTTTTAGCATTTCTACAGTATAAAGGCTCTATTTTTAGGACTGGATTTCCCATAGGGCCAACCTAGGTCCTGGCCCAAGGCGCAGCAGCCACAGGGAGCGTTTATACTGAAGAAGTGATAGCCAAATAATTCACAAAATTTTTTAAATAATTTTGAAAAGGTAATCTAAAATTCATTTTTAAAAATATATATCCATATACATGAAATAAAAAGAGCGGTACAATGCTACGTCTCTCTCACCCACTCATCAAAACTCGGAAAAAGGAAAATCCTAATTTTGCTCAACAATAGAAATTCCAAATTCAGGCCGTCTTAACAAATTTAAGCGCCCTGGGCTAGAATAATTTGGCGCCCCATCAGAAACGTAACTAGGAATTTGGCATGTTATGGCCCAACGAAAATAGCTACCTAATAAAATAACTGAGGAGCCCAAAAAAAAGTCATCTGTTCTGTGATTAAATTAGCGCTTTTTCAAAATAGGATTTTGCGTATCAGCTTCCGTAATATAGGTAACTTCTATTACAATCATCATTGAGGATTTTCTCCCTGATTCCATCTGTATAAATATTTTTGAAATGATATACACATTTATGTAACATTACAAAAATCTATGGCTGTCTAGCTACACGCCCTAATAATACCTTTATTTTTAACATATTTAAAATTATAATTAAATATATTTTTGGTTCAAAATTAAAATAAAATCAGTATAGTAAATATTTAGGCGCCTTTGGATCAATACGCCCCTGGGCTACAGCCCGATTAACCCAATGGAAAGACGGCCCTGATTCCAAATGAATGACTGCACACATATTGCTTGTTCCCCTACATATTTACTGATATTAGGTACATAAAATACCTCTTTACTACTTTCATATCCAGCTTAATTTACTCAGGTATGCCTGAAAGCCGCAAACAGAAATATTGAGAAGAGTGTTCGTCAAATAATACGAGGGGAGTGAAATTTTCATTATAAACTGAAACATACACAAATTATGGCGTGTTTATGTGACATAATTTAATGAGGTTTAATGTAAGTTTGAAGCAAAAGATATTAATTATCTTTGCTTTTCGTATCTATCATATATTAAATTGAAAACTCTAAAACAGATTTTTGAGTGGGGGGGTCAGAGTTAGGTGTTTCGACTTAGGGCGTAAAAATATGTAATTCCGGCCCTTTTACTTTGAAAAATCTCTCTCTCTTAATAATTAAATAGTATTTTTCAAAGAAAGCTGAGAGTGTGATATTTATTTTTTACTATTCTTGTAACAAAATGTAGCATTTTTCTTTCTAATTTTGAAAACATCTATATTTTTTTTACATACTGTATAAAGTCTTTAAAACTGTTGAGGTATAGAAAATTATAGTTATCGTATAGCTTACTTTCAATTATGCATTGGCAAACTGATTTTGAACAGTCTTTCTTGCAATGAGATTCCGTTTTTTTTTTTATTTTTGAAGAAATTTAACTTTTCAACTTTTTTCCAAAACGTTTTGCGGAAATTTAACTTTTATATATATGATACTTTTATGAACTTAAATGAATACCATTTCCGAGTTAGACTTTGAAATAAACAGCACTCAACCCTTCAGCATTCGAGGCTCAGCTTTAATCGCATTTCCTTTCTAAGAATATTATAAAATTGTGGCTCCTTTTCTATAAGGTTTTGGAATTTTAAATAACTAATATCAAAATACCATTTTGCAATACTAATAATTATTTGTCTATTCTTAAGGATGACGTTAGATTTTTGTATTGAAAAAAATATTTCTTATCTTAGAAAATATATATCTTATCCTTTTTCTCTATCTCGAGGTCAGGCGATGTCTCAGCTTCCGAATCGAGGGATCATAGGTTCGAGACCCGCTTACACCGAAGATTCATTGTGCATATGGGCTTCGTGCGCATTGAATCTGGCATCTTGATTTAAATGTCTTGGTTGGGCGTGGGATTTTGGAATAATGTTATACAGATTCAAGTGTTATCCTCGTCATTTGAAAACAATTCAAATTTGACAGGTCCGTCTCTAAAATAGCTCTCACATAGCTTCAAAAATGAAAAGTTAATCTTAATAAATTAAACTAAACTAACTAAACGTTTCTTATCTTGGTTTAAAAAATTAAATTTTCTAATTTCTTCTTTCCGCTTATTGTTAGCGCACCCTTTATTTATTTATTTATTTAATATTCATCTCATCCACCGAAAGAAGACTAGTCCGTAGGGCAAATTATCAAATAGGCAAAGTAGGCCTAGGGGCCTCGAAGCCTGGTGATTTTTTTTTTTTGCGTACTTTTAGGGTTATTTGATTTTGTGCTTTCTTTTGATTTATAAGGGTCAGGTACTCGAACTTATTAAATTAAAATTAAGTATCGTTTAGAGTTCAGAACACTATTCTTAGGATTTTTTTTCATGTTTTTAAATTCGGTTACAGATCAGTGTGGTCCTTTTTTTCCCAGTTGGCTAACTGTCTTCAACAGTCCTGGCAAACTTTGTATTAGAATATTTAGATTATTTGAAAAAGTTTTAGAGATTATTTTTCATTTTACAAAAAAATACTTTTAAATTTGAATTTTTGATGCGCGAAATGCCGAAACTAACTCTCTTGAAGGTCACCTGCAGTTCAAAGTTTTGTAAATTCAGTTGGTGTAATATTTGCTACATAAAAACTGCGTATATTGAAGACAATAAAAATCTGATTTTGGAACTTGAGTAAGGGAAACAGAACCCCCTACAGAGCTTAATCTTTCCATGCTCGTCCCATTGGTTCACAGCCTTTCTCGAAATGTCATCCACCTGGAAAATATGGCAAGAGGAGTCGCGAACAAGAAAGGACAGAATGGATTGTGGGTAGACACAACCGCCGATAGTGGTATAGGGGACAGCAAACTGCGAGAGAGTGCGTATGCTTCTTCCCCGGCCCAATCAGGAATATGCTATAAATATTATCACAGTTACAATTAATAAAATTTAACAAAATATATTAAAAATTAATTAAATTTTTTTGTATTAGACAGAATGGCGCATATGCAGCAACTTCTAATAAAATACAAATACAGAAAATAAAAAACAACAAAAAAGAAAATATATATACAGAAGAAACAGAAGAAGTAAACAATAGCGATAACAATACACCTTTTTGCGCCTCCAACACAGCAGCATCCAGTGATTGCATCAACAAAATTGTCCTACAATTAACCAACAAATCACTATAGAATTAAACAACAAAAAAATCTATTGGATTTGTTATAAAGGACTTTATTATGTTTTTTCTTTTTCCAAAGGGATTATTTCCTATATTTCAGTTAATGGATAAATTCAGGCCACAGGGGGTATAATTTTGACTATGTAAGTCTTACCCTTGACTGAAAATTTATCCATATTAGAACTCCGGTGGCGAGTGGTCTTTGAAAAAGTTCGTCATTCGAGTTCTCTTTCATTTCTTCCATTTTGATTGTATTTTCTTTTATTTTCTAATTGTTTTCTTTTATATGTTTTAATTATTTTAATTATTAGAGAATTTTGTTGTTGTTTAATTCTATAGTGATTTGTTGGTTGATTGTAGGACAACTTTGTTGATGCAATCACTGGATGATGATGCGTTGGGCGCGCAAAAAGGTGTATTGTTATCGCTATTGTTTACTTCTTCTGTTTCTTCTGTATATATATTTTCTTTTTTGTTTTCTATGATCTATAAATATTATATTAGTCCAGTCGAATTGAGATTAAAAGTATCAAAATATGAAAAAAATACACAACAGCAATTTTATTGCTTTAAGTCATTGGGTCAGCCATACAAAACATGGCAAAATAATTTGTACCCGGCGATCGAACCGGATAAGGGGGGGGGGATTCGAGACATCTGTTTTATGCGTTTAAATAAAAGGCTATTAATCTGAGAGAAAAGTTTAAATTGGAAAGTCATAGATATTAAAGAACCCTATAAAATGAGCCGTCGAATGAGCCCTTTTTTTTCCAATTCGAGCGAAATACGCAGGGCTTCATTATTTTTGTATTACAGTTTTGCTATTTGGTATGAATTTTGAGTAATTCAATACTCCCTCTTTACAAATTTTGTATCGACATTTTTCCTTGTCCAAAATTAGTATTCCAGTGAAAGGTCTCTAGTACAAATTGTTTAAGAAGCTCTATACTAAGTGTATCATTGGCCCAGAGGAAACTCATTTATACTAATATGAATTTCTAAGTAAAATGTTGTGAATCTGTAAATGATAATAAAACCTTTGGTACTTTCGCTCAAAACAAGAAATTCTGTACTTTATATCCAGAATTAATTTGCCGTATTTGTAACGCAAAATTATACTGAATTAGTTAAATGTTTTTTAATTATATTTTTGAATTTGTATATTTTGATAAGCTTTGGTACGGAATAATCTCAGTAAAGAGGGAAATACTTTTTCAATTAATTAAGATAATTTATTTAATTTAATTTACAACAAAATTGATTTAATTTCTGCCTTCAGCTGCTATCGATAGCCTGCTGTCGAACTACACTTTTCGTGCCCTTGTGAGTACCATAAGGAAAAGTGGTCATATTACCAAGATATATTCATTTAATTGAAGCGGTACTTTCAAGTACCATCAGAAGATAAAAGTTTAAAACCTAACTCAACCACGAAATGAGAAAAAGAACGAAATATTTTGAGATTTTAACATAAACTATCGTATCATACAGGGGGATTATAAAAAAAAAACTGCTGATATATGGTCCCTTATAGAGCATATCGTTATAGGGAAAGCAATGAAGTTTTGAATGGAGGTATAATACGGTATGCGCTCGAGAATGATGTGCAAAACAAAAGCAAAGCTCTCACAGTTACGGAAACAGTGAAAAAATGTAGAAATTTTCAAATGGCAGCACCTACTTTTTTCACGGAAACGTGATCCTTACAGTAAAAAACTTAAATGGAGTTGAAACTGTATTTATAGGGCAAAAAACGGTGGCTCTAGGCAGAGACAAAGAAAGTGAAAACAACAACCATGGTATAAAAGAAATTTGCCGATATATGACCCCCTAGCGATTGGTGAGGGTATACAAGGTGATTATAAAAAAGTATTTTTTATAATCACCCTGTACTTTTTAGTTGAAAGTAAATGATGCGTACAGGGTTACAAATTTGTTAATAGTGAACTACTTTTCAACTATATACACATTATTTACGGTTAATCGAATCTAATTAAGTGTAATGAAAAAATATTTCTTCATTTCCAGCCACACTTTAGAATAATACATTGTTGCTTAACAATCAACACCACCTATCTCAATTTTTTGAAATTTAAAAGAGGAAGAGAGAACTGAATATTTCGCAACCAACAACGAATATTTCTGAATTTTTTTTCTCATCTAATAATAACATGCAGTCTCATGTTTATATCAGGTGTTACAAAAATTCAGAAATATTCGTTATTGGTTGCGAAATATTCAGTTCTTTTTCTTTCTTCCTCTTTGAAATTTCAAAAAGGAAGAAAGAACTGAATATTTCGCAACCAATAACCAATATTTCTGAATTTTTTTCACATATGGTAGTAGCATGCAGTCTCATGTTTATATCAGGTGTTACAGAAATTCAGAAATATTCGTTATTGGTTGCGAAATATTCAGTTCTTTTTCTTTCTTCCTCTTTGAAATTTCAAAAAGGAAGAAAGAACTGAATATTTCGCAACCAATAACCAATATTTCTGAATTTTTTTCACATATGGTAGTAGCATGCAGTCTCATGTTTATATCAGGTGTTACAAAAATTCAGAAATATTCGTTATTGGTTGCGAAATATTCAGTTCTTTCTTCCTCTTTGAAATTTCAAAAAATTGAGATAGGTGGTGTTGATTGTTAAGCGACGATGTTTTAAGAATAATTTCATTTATATTTTACTCCTAGTAGAGTTAATGCCGTATTATAAGGCTATTCTTTTTAGTTGAAAGTAAGTGATGTTTTTATATTCATAAAACATTTAGTAATTCATTGACTTTAATTAAACAAAATGTAATTTACTTTCTAGAACAAATCTCGCTTCCTTACTCCTGTCTCACTTCCAACGACACGTAAGAAATGAATAATGTATTTCGAGAATACATCATTTTTTTGGCTCTTGGCGTAATTACAAAATTGATTTATGACAACCAAACACGTTATGAAACACTTCAGCAGTGGCGACACGGAAAGTTAAATAAAGTGCTTTTTTAAATAATAGGGAACTCTGATAAATCTCTACATATTCCACTGGATTTTTTCATATGTCTACTAAAAAGTAGACATTTTGCGGCATCAATGTGATTAGAAAGTAGTTTAATCAATAAGTGTAGCATCGAAAAGTTTTTGAACTACAGTCGACGCTCGTTATAACGACCCTCTGCGTCCCACAGCAAAAGGTCTTTATAACGAGTGGTCGTTATAGTGGATATAATTAAGAAATGTACACATGCACGCTCAGCAGTTCCGTAAAAATAGGCTGTTTTTAAAGAGATTTCAACTAGATACTCAAATTATTTTTTATCATTGGTATTAAAAATGAAATTTTATGAATTAAAAATATATTTTTAAAATAGATTTTAAAGTAGAAAATAAAGGAATTTTGGAGAATTTTTTTTTGTGTCAGCTGAATTCGGACGTTGTATTGGGATTAGACGACACTGGTCGGTCGATATACCGGAAGTAAAATAACATAGAGTGCATAGGGAAACACAGTTGAGGATTTTGTCACTGGTCGTTATAATGGAATGGTCGTTATAATGTGTGGTCTTTATAACGAGCGTCGACTGTATGTATTTTCAGAATTCATCTATTGAATTTAAAGTAATTTTTTTATTCATTGGAAGCAGTTATGCGACTGGAAATACACTCACGCATAAGTACTTATTTTGAATGTTTTAGCAGAACATTGCAGAAATTTCAAAGGGTGCATTTTCCAAAATTAATTGCACTATAATATAAGAAAGTTGTTTCGCGCAGAAAATTATACTCTTAAATACAATTTCCAACTCCAAATGGAAGTTGGTTTCTAATTACATGACTGCGTTCAACTGGAATTCATTTATGTTACTAATATAACAGCCCAGATTTGTCTCTCGGTAACGCTCTGACGTCACCAATAATAAAACTCCCACCATAGCACTGCGAGACGTTAAACAGCATTATTTCATTGTTAGAGAACCTAAATTTCAGTAATTTTAAATTTAAAAGAGTAATTGTCGTTCTAATTTCAAATTTAATAGATCTAAAATAGTGCGCACGATATAGTTTGGACGCCACGATGCATCTGATTATTTAATGCAATCGTGAGGATATTATTTTATAATATTTTTGGCAACGTTTGACAAGCAGAGAAGAGCTTTGTTTTGATTAGAATTTCGAAAAAGAATTTCTTTGAAATTTTAACTTTTGACTTACGTTTTACAAGCTGAGAATTTCATGGCTATTGAATCATCATAAATTTGTTAAACAACGAAAAATACTTCACACGGAATGTTGTTTACCAAGAGGTTTCTTGAATAAAGAAATATGTAAATAAAAAATATTTCCTGTCATAAAACATGTTTATTTTATTTGTTTTCAATCAATGTTAAACATTTCTCTCGCATATATATCTATTTAAACACGTCAAATTTGATGGTAAATCTCTCGCAAGAAGAGGCAATTTGCACCCGTCATACCATGACGGGTGATTTTCTAGATATTCCATAAGACGTCCTAAAATTGTGTGCACACGTTTAATAACTACTACACAAGCAGTAAAAAACACGCACCAAAGCTTTATAACTCAGATTAATAAATATAAAATCTTGCCAGCTATCGTAAGTTTCATGGTTCTAACTAATTACACAATAATATTTCTTCATTTTTTAGAGTTCTAGTTTTGCACATAAAAATGTCGCCTTATCATAAATAACAGACGAGTCGATCGTCATACTTACAGCTATTCAGCACTTGATAATCACAGTTTGACACTCGAATATAATATGAAATTATTCGGTGTTTACTGCGTAGGGGAGATTCTCAGGTGTGGTTAAATTGAACTCTTCTTCACTGAGAATACTTCGAACAGCGGTGTTAAACTGTATATACAAAAGGAGTGCGTTATACCACTCACTCAGGACATACGAGAACGAAGAATGGCTCTTCAGCAAGATGGGGGAGTTCGTATTATTATCCCACCAAAGGCTTATCTTGATAAAATTCTGGAGAAAAGAGGGTCAGGACGAAAACGTAGCTCTGAACCCACCTCCCCCAACCCCACTCCACACACGTATCCCGATGGATTGCTTTTCGTGGGAATGCACGAAACATAATGCTTATAGCTCCAGACGATCTACAATCAACGTATTGAGAGAATGCATTAAAGAAAATGCTTCCAAATGTCAATTGACATGTTTAGTGCCGTTCGCAAAACCATCGGTCAGTTTCATCAGCAGCGCCTGGAAAATAACGGTCAACGTTTCGAAAACTTCAAGTATATGACAAGAATTCTACCTTTATATAAATTAAATTGAGTAATGAAGCTTTGATGTATGCTATAAATCATTAATGTAATAGATATTCGAAGTTCATCATACTTCTTGGAGATAGGCCCACACCTGAAGAATCTGTGGGTAAAGTATGAGACTCTTCCTTTTTTACAACCTTCTACTAACTGTAAATGAAAATGGGCTCTACTTTGAATAGCTTCTTGCACACTTCGGCGATAATTCATTTAATCAATATGACTTTCACTGGCAGACCTTTCGTAGCCGCAAATTCTTCTCGGTATCTATCACACTTCTCCCCACAAGAGAACAATCCCTAAGATAAAGTATGATTGTACCTCCTTGTAAAGGAACAGGAAGCATGTTCTTCCCTGAACATCTACTTGTGCATCCCTCAGTGCATTTTAGTGAAATGTGACCTTGGGAAGGTATCTTCTGTTAATCTTGGAATTTCTTCACAAAAGCAATCACTAAAGAAATAGTCATTTTTCAAAAAGTTTGACAGGGCTAAGGAAAGACTTCGGAGTCGGTTCTTTCAACTGCACAAAAGAGTTCTTCAATCTTCCCAAACGGAGGCAACACCTGTCAACTGATATTCCAATTCATTTCATTACTCTGGAGGGTTGACTCAACCCAACAACTGTAGTGAACCTTTGATGAACCCTTCGTTTCTCTTTCCCTGGGGGGAAAGAAAAACGAAGCAAAAATCTTAGCAAACCTTAGCAAAATTAGGGCAACCGCAATACAGAAGTATAAAAGCTACACTTAGGCAATTATTTCGTTACCTTAATAGGGATTACTAAAACATATGGAAACAATGTAGTTGATACGAACATTTGTGTAAAGAATAAAGGTAGAAGAATAAAATACTTTTCAAACCAACTCATAGCAATTCTTAAACAGACAGCTATGGGACTAGCCAGAAAAAAAACCTATCTTTTGCTATGTGATCAGACAAAATTTCACCAGATCATAAACCCTTAGGATCTGAAATTCGATCACATATCTGCTTAGAAATTTTAAAACGTTTCTTTCTCTTGAATAGAGAACCTTAATTTTTATTAATATTTAGAAAACAAGTTGCTTTATAATATGAAGAGAGTTTTGCTAAAGGAAAGTTCTTTGCATAAATTCACTCAAAAAGTAATGATTAGAGTACCCTTTCTCGTCAAACAAACATATCGAAGTGCTAGAGAAGTGAATATGACTTAACCCTTTTAGTGCCGAACGATGATATATCGTCGTTCGCAACAGTTGCGAAAAGTGCCAACGATCATATATCGTTGCGTATGCGATGACGCCTTACTATTCGCATCGAGAGAGAAATCTATCTCAAAATAAATTTATAAAATGTTATAAATAGTTTTATTAATATATTCGATTTATTAATAATATTCGATTAATATTATAAGCCAATATTCGATTTTTCTGTTT
>BGPR01013530.1:0-41503 GCA_013235015.1 Araneus ventricosus
AATAAAATTCCAACAAAATTTGTGATGGTAAACTTCAGATTCGTAATCGGCAATTCAAAAAACATAAAGGAGCAAAAAATTACAGTTCTTCCAGAATTTGATTTAAAAATCTACTTAATGACTGGACTAGTGAGAAAAAGCGAAAAAAGGCCACATGAGGAAGTCGCGCCAAACGAGAGATGGGAAAAACGCAACTCAAGTGTAAGTAATTTCAAGCGGAGAAAGGATTGCTTTTTCTTCCGAATAAGAGCTCCGCGTTGCTCAGTGCGCGAATTTTTATCCTTAGGAGGAGCAAAACTCTATGCAGCTGTGGTCTGTCTCTCACTTAATTCTTGATTGATTTTCAATCTTCCTTTTACGTTTTTCATTACTTTTTTGCCATTTTCGTTGATCATTGAACTCTCAAAGTGGATAAGTTAGCCAATTAGAATTTAAAATAATACAAGCTTTTAAAATAATTTAAGGTGGAACTGCAGCTCTGCAGCTCTAATGGACTAGCTGCCACTCGGTGTTTGTCTTATGCAGGTGGTTAGTTATCAAATGTGGAGAAAATTAGTCCTAATCCGTCGACTGATTGCCGTGTGGCTAATTCAGCCATCAAATGGATTATTGAAGTGAGGGATTCGTTTGAGGAAAGTTTAAATATGCAAACTTATTGGCCATATGTAAATCGTTTGATATCCGACTACCTCTCATTGCAGCATATAACTTAAATTTAACATAATTTTGAACTATCAACAATGCCGATGATTGAATCTCTAAACAGCACATAAAAGGCCTCCTCCGGAAGAGCATGCTTGAGGAGTGGCAAACCTCATGGAAGAATGGCGATACAGGCAGGAAAATCTATAACATCATGCCCTCGGTTAGTCTCCGTCCCACTAACTGGATTAGAGAGAATGTTATCTTCTTCTCTCAACATGGACCTTTCCCTGCCTGCCAAAGAAGGTTTCATTTGTCTGACAGCGATTATTGCAGTTGTGGTGGAATTGGCACGGCAATTCGCTATGCCACGGAGTGTATGGACACAGTGTCTTGCCATATGAGGAAGCCAGCGCCAAACTTCGAACAAGAATGGCTGAATAACCTCGTCTCCAGGCAGAAAATTCGTGGGATTATCAAATTCATAAGCGGAAACAGAGATCTTTTCCGGCCTCCCTAGCCTTCAACTTTCCAGCCAGCTGAACTAAGTAGCTCAATCACCGGACATCCCCCCTTCAAATAAAAGAAAGATATTTCAACATCTAAAGAAAAGAAGACTTTACGAACTAGTAGTGTAAAAGTGCAAATGCCTGTGCTGTACATAGTGTAAATATTTCCCTCTTTTTGTTTATTTTGATTTTCTTAAATAAAATTCCCGTGTCTTGCCCATCAAACCGTTCGGTGACCGGTCTGGTCACGGGTACGGGGGTAAGAGATGGCGTTCTGTTCTGTTATATTTAGATTGGCTACAAAATAGAGTGTGATATTCCGTGTCCTCATGTGGTTGTATAACTCGGTGGAATGAAGGGAAATTAATCCTTAAATGTCCAGTGTTGCCTTTAAGCAACATACACAATTTTGTCTTCTAAAATCTTCAGAATAAGACCAAGCTCTAATGCCCGTTATTGCCAATAGGGTACATGCTGAAAATGATATTAAATCAATTGACAACATATAGATGGCAGCATGAGTGCTTGATAAAATATAAATAAATGATATTTTTCACTTGAGGCTGCATCTTTTCTGCTTTGTTTGTACGCTTGAGAATACTATATTTTATTCTACAATTTTAAAGGAAATTCCTTATCCGTATTGTTATTTATTAAAATTCATCTGTATTTGACATTATAGAATTTTATCAAGGAAATTTTCTTTTGAAATAAAGCCCAGTGTTGTCAGTTGGTAACAAACTGTTTTTTGGCCATCAACCATACATAACACAAAGTAGGATTTTTTAAAGTATTTTTCCCATGTTTTATTCAGGAAATGAAAGTCGAAGAAGATTTTTAAATCAATTTTTAAAAAATCGGGCTTTTAAGGGTCAAGTTTATCTGCACGATCGAACTCACGTGTTCGTTTTTAAATAAAACCAGCGGGAGCGGTCTTCCCTAAACTTTCTCGTATACTCCTAACACATGTGGAGAAAAAATAAGCTGAAAGGCATTAAAACGAGCAAACGTCCCAAACGCAGTGGAGAAAAAAAAAGCTTGGGAATCGGGAGCTTGAAGGCGAAAGGCGTGGGTAGAAGCGGAAAGGATTAACGCAAGTGAATCACGCAATAACGGCCTCGCGTCATTGTGTGATGAGAAAAGACAAATAGGCGATTTGAACAGCTTCTTTTCGACCGATTGAAAGGAAAATTGGGCACAGATCTATAATTAATGTTAGCAACCGTCATACCAATTTTTTATTTATGAAAGCCGTAGGGTTTACGAGTTATAATGTTTAGAAGTATACGATTATACAGACCGACAGACAGTCAACCCTTTGACGGATTTGGCCCAAACTTTGATACCTACTTACATTCCTGATGATAAAACTGTCTACCAAATTTTATTCATCTGGCTATTCAACTTTTTGAATTATAGTGTTCATACGAACGCGGACAGACAGACGTCCCGTAGACGGATTTTGTCCAAAATTTGAAAGAAACCTACAAATTACGTGTAAAGACCACATACCAAATTTCATCCCTGTAGCTCTAATAGTTTTCGAGTTATGGTATTCACAGACACACAGACAGACATAATTCTACAGTTGTGTTTTACGGACTCGGGGAGGTCTAAAACGTGGAGATTCGTCAAAATCTCGAGTTCGAATTTTTTGACGATTACAATAAAAGTAAAAAGGGGGAGGCGTGGCCTATTGGTAAGGTGTCGACTTCGCGCCAGAGATCCCCCGGTTCGAAAACACTGAAAATCCCCCGCGTATGGTGCTCTATGCACGCTAAATTATATGCAGGGGGTTAAACGTCCTCCCATTGGTGCGGTGGGGAAGTTTGGAGAGGGGGTACGAGCTCGGGCGTCGTCCTCGTCTTCTGACCACGGTCAAAATGACGAGATACGTCCGAAAATACCATCCGTGGTGATGTTAATATAACTAGACTAATTCGAATTAAAAAATAATAGTCCTTTTGTCCGAAACATAGTGGCATAATATTGTTTTAGTCTCGAGTCATCTGCCTTTATATTATTTAAAAATATTTATTTGTAATTAATGGCAACGGTAAAGCGCGCGAAAAATATTGTCATAAAAATTTAAAGAATATTCGAACCTCTTGTTCGAAACATCGTAGCATTATATTAATTTTGTCTTGATTTGCCTTGCATTATTTTACTTTTAAAATTTACTGTTTATTATACAACAACGATAGCGTGCTCACAAAAAATGTATTAACCGCTTAAGGATATAACCCGAATTAACTCGTTAGGTTTCAAAATAATTCGGTCCTTAGGCGGTTAAATATCGTCGCAACGCGCGCGTGCATAAACGCAGCAGCAACTAAAGCAATGAAAAGTATAACTGTAAAATATACTTAAAGATACCTTTACAAAATCTCGCATTATTTTACTTTTAAAATTTACTGTTTTTCATGCAACGATGATAGCGTGCTCATAAAAAATGTATGACTGTACGCTTAAGGACATAACCCGAGTTAACTCGTTCTAAATACCGTAGCTTTCAAAATAATTCGGTCCTTAAGCAGTTAAACGCATAAGCGCAGCAGCTAAAACAGTGAAAATTATAACTGTAAAATATACTTAAATATACTTTAAAAATTTATTAAAATTACAGAATAAATTTAACGGAAATAAAATTGGTGTCACTGAAACAACTACGTACTGACGTACAGATATATATCAAAGGTATTTTATGAGAATTTGTGCATATAATTTTAATTCACTTCGTATAATGATAGGTGAAAATCAAGTAACTTCTCAATTTAATTCGCATACATTTTTATGAGAACCAGCATCCCAGAAATAAATGACGATGAGTGTATTTCATCAGACCAAAGCATTCCCCTGACATACTGCTGAGGGAAAGAAATATCTTGAAACGCAAGAATTCTCAATTTTTCGTCATGCATTACATTTTTACTTTCTCATATCCGAAGTCTACAAAGCGAAAGTCTTGTAATCGTCAAAAAATTCGAACTCGAGATTTTGACGAATCTCCACGTTTTAGACCTCCCTGAGTCCGGAAAACACAATTTTAGAATTATATCTGTCTGTGTGTCTGTATGTCTGTGTGTCTGTGAACACGATAACTCGAAAACTATGAAAGCTACGGGGATGAAATTTGGTATGTGGTCTTTAAACATAATTTGTAGGTTTCTATCAAATTTTGGACAAAATCGGTCAACAGAAAGTCTGTCTGTCTGTATGTCCGAAGTCATGTGAACACTATAACTCGAAAACTTGAATAGCTAGATGGATAAAATTTGGTACACAGATTTATCGTCATGGATGTAGGTCCGTATAAAAGTTTGGGCCAAATCCGTCAAAGGGTTGACTGTCTGTCGGCCTGTATAATTTACTATTCAAAACCAATCCGTTATCTCCACGCGCATGCGTATTAGAAGCAATCTTCTGTGCAGGCGAAAGGAGCGAATTCCGTCAGTTTGTCCTTGAGACGGCAAGAGTGAAACCTAGCAGTGTGCGATAGATGCGTTTTAATCGGTACGCATCTCTTTGAATTCTTTACCCAGATATTTTTCAATCACTATAATGAAAAACCTTCTGATAGTCATTGGATTCTGGATAACTGTAGGTTCGAATTTTTTTAGCCACGCGGGGGAAGGAGAAACGGCACCTTTTGGGGGAAGTATAGGAGAAAGTTTAAAGGGAGAACAATCCCGCTGGTTTTTTCTGTTGCTTCCGCATAAATTTTAAAGTCGTCGATTTTCAGATGCTCAGATTCATTCTCTCTCATTGTTCCGAAGGGATGAGCGACACTTGTGGGAATGGAGCAGGGTCGAGAAAATCAAGAATTGCGGAAATTTTCTCCACTCTAATAACTTTCAAACTGGAAGGAAAATTACTTCAAATTCAATGGAAAGAAATAAAGTGAGTTCTTGTCTAACATTATTTTTTACTATTATATTTTGCCTTAATTCTATTTTTTATTCCACTTTCGTTGATAGGTTCTTCTTTTTATTTTCTCGTATACGAAGTATACAGAGGGAAAGTCTTGTAATCGTCAAAAAATTCGAACGCGAGATTTTGACGAATCTCCACGTTTTAGACCTCCCTGAATCCGAAAAACACAATTTTAGAACTATGTCTGTCTGTCTGTAAACACGATAACTCGAAAGCTATTAGAGCTGCGGGGATGAAATTTAGTATGTGGTTTTTACATATAATTTGTAGTTATCTGTCAAATTTTGGACAAAATTCGTCTACTGGAAGTCTGTCTGTCTGTCCGCGGTCATGTGAACACTATAACTCAAAAACTTAATAGCTAGATGGATAAAAATTTGGTACACAGTTTTAACATCATGAATGTAGGTCCGCATCAAAGTTTGGACCCAATCCGTCGAAGGGTTGAGGGTCTGTCGAACTGTATGATCGCATAATTGTAAAAATTATATCTCCTAAACTCTTTTGCTTAAATAAATAAAAATTAGTATGACTGTTGCTAGTATTAATTATAGATCTGTGCCCAAATTCCAATCGGTTAAAAAAAGGACGTTCAAATTGCATATTAATTTTTTCTAATTCGATTCTCCATGCGCATGCGTACTGGTAGCAATCTTTGTTTACGCGGAAGGATTAGGTCACTTTGTCCTTGACCCGGCAAGAGTGGAAGTGTGTGATACATGCGTTTTATTCTGTACGCATCTCTTTGAATTTGATTCTTCACCTAAATATTTCACAATCACTATAATCTACAATGAAAAGCCTTTTGATAGTCATTGGATTCTGGGTTACAGTAGGTTCGAATTTTTTTAACCACGCGAGGGGGTTGGAAACAGCACCTTTTTGGAGAAGTATACGAGAAAGTTTAGGGGAGGCCACTCCCGCTGGTTTACTATTATATTTTGCCTTAATTCCATTTTTCATTCCACTTTCGGCTCTTCTTTTTCCTCTCCACCCTCCCTTCCCGATGTATTCCAATCCTTCATTTCCCACATTTGGATTTCGACGTCTCATCACAAAGTTTGTTTCAGGAAGGTGGCATTAGTCACTTCACTCGGGGTGCGTGCCAAAACGTTCATGAATATGCGAATATGCGCTGAAGATAAAAAGAAATGGCGTTGGGGATGTTCGAGACAGAAAAGGGATTGTCCGATGTACATAGGGTGGAATTGGGGGTGGGAGAAATGTCTTTGCTTAGAAAACGAATTGAAGGAGAAAAAAAATGCTGTTTCATTATTGGAGTTTCGTAAAATTTCAATTTTGTTCAGAATTTGGAAGGCGGCGTTTTCATAAATTTAGAATTACTGCGAAAGAAAGGTCTTTCCTTAATTGTTGGTGGTCTGTCTTTTAATTTAAATAAAATATTATACTGTTCAACCCTTAAAAGCCCGATTTTTTAAAAATTGATTTTAGGAGGTTTTTTACTTTCTTTTTTTAAACAAAACAAGGGGAAAATCTTATTTTGTTTTAAGTATTGTTTATGGCCAAAAAGCAGTTTGATACCAACTGACAACATTTTGCTTTATTTCAGAAAAAAGTCCTTGATAAATTTCTATGATGTCAAACACAGATGAATTTTAATATCCAATAATAAGAAGAAGGAATTTCCTTCAGCATTGTAGAAAAAAATATGGTATTCTCAAACGTACAAACAAAACTAAAAAGATGCAGCCTCAAGTGAAAAACATGAATTTATTTTTATTTTTTATATAAATATTATATTTATATATTTATTATATAAAAATTTCAGTATGTATTCTATTGGCAACAACAATCAAAAAATCAAAGTAAAAAAAATCAAAATGAAACAAATGCAAGTAAAAAATTCTTCTAAAATCAATATTTTTAAAATATCGGGCATTTAAGGCTTGAACAGTATAAAATTTTATTTCCATTAAAAGACAGACCACCAACAATTAAAGAGCTTCACTCTTATCACTCTTATTCTCAAGATTTTAGAAGTCAAAATTGGGTATGTTGCTTAACCCCTTACGGATCGCATTTTTGTTGCTATTTAATAAGATAACCCCTCCTGTTTTGGAAAGGAGCTGTCGTTTTCATTCATCTAAGAAGGCATAGAATACTTGAGATGCTTATGGATTCTATGTAATATTTGTGTCAAATTTTAAAGCTAATTAATGATTAAATTTTAGTCAATAAGCCTAAAAATGGGAAAATTTGATGTACGTGAATATGACGGGTGCGAGACCTAAGGGGTTAATGGCAACACTGGGCCTACGGAAAGTCTGCTTGTCTGTCTGTCCGCGGTCATGCGAACCCTCAAAAACTTGAATATCTAGACGGATAAAATTTGGTACACAGTTTTATCATCATGAATGTAGGTCCGTATAAAAATTTGGGCCAAATCCGACAAAGGGTTGAGTGTCTGTCGGTCTGTATAATCGCATACCTGTATTTCATAAGCCCTTTGGCTTAGATAAATAAAACTTAATATCACGGATGCTGACATTAATTATAGATCTGTGCCCAATTTTCATCTCAATCGGTTAAAAAACAGGTGTTCAAATTGCATGTTTAGTTCAAAATGAACGTTACGACTGTGTGTTGGCGAGCGTTTCGCTTATTTTACTCAAGTGAGTGTGGTTGGCGTTTGACCTTGTCGGTCTACGAAGGAAATTGTAGCGAGCCGCGAACACGCGCTTCGGAAATTATGACAACCCTCAAAACGAAACTTCGTTTTGACATTCTCCAGATGGACGCCTGTGATTAACCAGCGGTATGGTGAAATGCTGTGTGATATCTAGAGTACGAAAAAAACGTTAAATAACGTTGTGGTACCTCAGCGCGTAAAAATTGCGAACATACGCCTTTTTTTTGCAAAATATTAAGTTTTTGGGAATTCATAAATTTTATATGTTTCATTGAAAATCACCATTCATAATTTTTATTTCAAAATAACCAGGCCTTGGGTAAATACTCCAAAAATATTTACCTACCCACTGGGTGTTTACCCACCACACATTACTGGTCGTATGCGAGAAAGTTTCGGGGAGACTTCTCCCGCTGGTTTTACTTTTGAAACGAATCCCTTATCTCCATGCGCATGCTTACTGGTAGCAATGTCTGTGCACGCGGAAGGATTACATCACTTTGTTCTTGATCCGGCAAGAGTGGAATCGGTACGCATCTCTTTGAATTTGATTCTTTACCTAAATATTTTACAATCACTTAATCTACAATGGAAAACCTTCCGATAGTCATTGGAGTATGGGTTACAGTAGGTTCGAATTTTTTTTATCCACGCGGGGGAGGAGAAAGAACATGTTTTGGGTGTACGGCAAAGTGTATGGGAAACCAATCCCGCTGGTTTATTTTCGTGCTTCTAGTTTAGACTTATCGAGGACAATCCAGGATCCTCTCAAAACTTCTTATTTTGACGTTTTTATTTAAAGCGTGATTAAACGCAGTGATTGCTCGATTGGAATGCATAGTGAATAACGAATGTTAAAACAACAATCAAGCTTCCTTTTTGATGACTGTTCAATTTGAAGTGCCTTTTTTACATTCTCGTATAGAAAGTATACAAAGAGAAAGTATTGTAATCGTCAAAAAATTCGGAACTCGAGATTTTGACGAATCTCCACGTTTTAGACCTCCCTGAGTCCGAAAAACACAATTTTGGAATCATGTCTGTCTGTCTGCTTGTGAACACGATAACTCGAAAACTATGAGAGCTACGGGGATGAAATTTGGTATGTGGTCTTTAAACATAATTTGTAGGTTTTTATAAAATTTTGGACAAAATC
This sequence comes from Araneus ventricosus, assembly GCA_013235015.1. NCBI lineage: Eukaryota > Metazoa > Arthropoda > Arachnida > Araneae > Araneidae > Araneus > Araneus ventricosus. The sequence continues at coordinate 8,891 of BGPR01013530.1, forward strand.
CGTCAACGGAAAGTCTGTCTGTCTGTATGTCCGAAGTCATGCGAACACTATAACTCAAAAACTTAAATAGCTAGATGGATGAAATTTGGTACACAGTTTTATCGTCATGAATGTAGGTCCGTATAAAATTTTGGGCCAAATCCGTCAAATGGATGACTGTCTGTCGGCCTGTATATTTTACCATTGAAACCAATCCGCTATCTCCACGCGCATGCGTACGGAAGCAATCGTCTGTGCTTGCGAAAGGAGCGAATTACGTCAGTTTGTCCTTGAGACGGCAAGAGTGAAACCTAGCAGTGTGCGGTAGATGCGTTTTAATCGGTACGCTGCATCTCTTTGAATTCTTCCTCAGTTTTCACAATCCACTATTGAAACCTTCCATATCATTTTGATTTTGGATAACAGTAGGTTCGAATTTTTTTAGCCACGCGAAGGAGAAACAGCACCTTAGGAAGTATACAGGAAGAACGTTGGGGAGACACTCCCGCTGGTTTGGCATTTAAATGATATGGAATAAGATTGGAATGACTCAATTAATAATATTTCCAACACATTTGACTCTTAAGTTTACTAAGCCCATAAAATTATTGATGAAAATTTCATAGACGGAGGGTTGAAGGGGGGGGGTTATGACAGTAGGGGATATACAGAGGGATTGTTAACCTAAGTCCGTTAACCCTAACCTCTGACTTTAATTTACTTTCTCAAAGATCTATTTATAGATTATGTTTTGGATTTTTATGACAGAGTAAAGTATATCTTTTCCATTATATTAAATAATTTTTTAAAAATTCAAGAATTTGCATATTTTCACATTTTTTTGTCTCAAAAATAACAGTGATGTTTTGATCTGCACCCACTCCGCCCGTATAATAGTTTGTTTTAAAGTGATGTGTAGTACAGGAAAAGGCAGACTCATGATTTTCTAGTTCCAGATTCTTAAAAACATAATCCAGAAATAGTAGATGATAGCAACTTTAGGAGTCGATCTGGGTTCTTAGTAAATAGTCCTGTAGTGTTGCTGTCTTTTTTGAATAAGCACAGATGTTAGAAAATAATTCTATTCACATTTAGGAGTCTATTTCATGTTTGTTTGGATGGAGTTAGAATGGACCTGGTTCAAAAAGGGCAGTTAACACAGTTTCAACCAGCACCTCACACAACGGACAAAGAGATAGACCCCATTTAACAGACAGATACAACAGTCAGGCGAGTACTTTGTCCTTAAACACCAGAGGTATTCCAAGGGTCCTATTCTGGTACCCCGAGTTGTAGATTTAGGGGGTCATCCTTTCCTTTTTAACTTGGCCGGAGAATGACGTCTCCAAGCTGGCTCAGAATAAAATAATTACATGTACCACACTAGACAAACACACACACATAAAGATCAGTGCGGTGCTTTTAGCCTTAGAGCATAGAGCTATTCCAGGGAGGTCTATTCATGTTTTGATTGTTGGGAGACGTCACTTTTGTTGTGCCAAGGAAAGGCCGTCACAACCAACCAGTACAGAATAAATTCTCATAACTCCCCACCAGAGACAAACCAACCGAAGATCAGTGCAGTCTTTGCACTTAAACGCAGGAGCTATTCGCAGGGTCTTATTTTACGGTTGGTGAGGAGACGTCTTTTTCCGTTGTTAGCGCCAGGGAGAAGAATGAGCATTCTCAACTCAACAAGGATATAGACTAATACAACTGGTCTAAATATCTCGCCTCGCTTCTCGAGGTCGTCACTCAAACTGACTCGTTTATAGAAAGCAACCCTAGAGGAGTTGCGACAAGCGTCCGATCAACAATCGCCAACGGTAGCCAAACACTACAAGTCCGAATTGTGTAACAATTAGTTATTGAGGTTACCTTGCACACGGAGAAATTTACAAGTGTAATTTTAAAAGAAACAAAACGTAAAAGGGGGTGGCAGCGCATCGGTCGCTGATTTGTACCGTGATGACACTCCAGAGGGCGCTTCCACTGCCTGAGACAGTCAGTTACAGTTAATGTCGCAAGAGCTACTACAATGATAAGGGGAGTTGGAACCCCAAGTCCATTAACCCTAACCCTGTTACTTCGATGTCATTTTTCATACAATCTGTTATAGATTCATGTTTGAAATTTTTTATACAAGTACATCTTTCTCATTATACTAAAATGATTTTTTTAAAAATTCAAAAATTTATATTTTACAAATTTTTTTGTTTTCAAAAAATGTTAAATTGGCCACTTCGATGTACCTTTTCTCAAAACCTGTTATAGATATATGTTTGAGATTTTTTTATTTATAGAAGTAAAGTACACGTTTCGGATTATACTGAAATGAGCTTTTGGTTATTTTTTAATTTTTTATAAATTTAAAAAATATTTAATTAGACATAGTGAAATTTTACCCTATTTTGACACAAAAAAAATTGTAAAAAATAAATTTTTGAATTAAAAATCATTTCAGTATAATGAGAAAGATGTGCTTTACTTGTATAAAATATTTCAAACATGAATCTATAACAGATTGTGAGAAAAGTTACATCGAAGTAACAGGGTTAGGGTTAACGAACTTTGTATTCCAAATCCCATTAAAAGGTCTAATCAAGGGATACGCGAGGGAAAAAAGTTTGGAAACCCCTGAATTAGACTATCGTTTTCATCATTTATTTAGTCAAATGATCGTACAAAGACAAGTTTTTAATCCAAATAACGTTTCACTTATCTAATTGTTCCTGACAAACAGGATAAACGACTGACTTCATTACACCTAAATACATTCTACCGAAATATTCTTGCCATGGAATCGTTAGAAGCGTATCCCAGTAGCTGGCACGAATAAACTGAAAACCTAATTCGCGTCTCTTCCTGAAATATTTTAACGCCGCATATCCTTCAGGATTTTCACCCCTTAAATTATCGTATCGATTCGAACGCCATTAACATAATTCCCTCTTCGAAGGCAATTTCAGCATCCGGGAGGAAATCATCCTTCGAATCATGCGATGATGAGGGATGCGGAATTTTAAATTCATCCTCCACCCCGCCTCTTCGAAAATGTAGATTTCAGATGCAGATTTAGCGGTAGATTATTTGCTCTACAGAGGAGCAATGCAACTGCTTCTAATGTGTATGCCTCTATGCTTCTTGAAGATGTAAGGCTTCGGGGTTTATGTTTAATTTGGGATTAATACGGTGTAAGTTGGGAGTTAATTTGGAATACTCGGTCTAATTTGTTGCCTGTTCTGTTCGGGGTGCGTTGTATGGAAAGGATGGTAATGAGAAACAGGTACCTGATTGGTTATTCGTCTGTCTTGTACAGGTGGTTTGTCATTATATCTATAGAAAACGAGTTTTAAGCACTGACTAGATTAAGGTCGTGTCACTAAATAATTCTTAAAGTGATTAGGCTTTCATTTCAGAAATACAGGGTGACTTTTAATTAACCTACAACTTTTAACTAAAATAACTTCTCAGAGTCTCACTAGATGGCGCCATGAGTGCATGCAGTGGCAGAGGGCGTGAGTCAATAAATCTGCTGAAAAAATCGCGAAGTCTCAATTTTTATACAGTCTCCAGGTGCTATTAATCGCATTTAGTTAGTTAAATATTCTTGACGCATTAACATCTTAACCATTTAAAGAGTCATTTCTTTCTAGTAGTGGTATCTATATTAGAAACACGATGAAATGTCCGTGACGCTGGGAGGAGTTAAAAATAACTCCGCCCCTTTAGTCCGCGTCATTAACGAAATCGCAAATACGATTTCTGTGATGGCGTCAAAGAAAAGGAATTTGTTTCGTGTCAGTTCCACGCCATTTTGAAAATGTCTCCCAAAGTGTCATATTCAACCGAAGATCATATATTTATTGTTAAAAATTGGTATTTATGTGGCAAAAATGCCACACTATTGCTACGGAAGTGGTCTGCAACATTCAAAATCCGACCTAAGCCGTCTAGAGCAATCCTGGTGCATTGCATTGGCCATCTTATTCACCAGATCTGAATCCATGTGATTTATTTCTTTGGGGCCATATGAAAGATTTGGTACACAAGATGAAACCGACAGCCCTTATTAGCCTCAAAATGCCCATAACTGACTCATTTGCAAGCATTAAAAAATACTCTTGAACTTGTAACTGACAATTTTGTAACTAGGTTGCGCTATTGTATCACCTCTGACGGTTCTCACTTTGGAAATATTCTGCATTAAAATCATTTTCAACGTTCTTTTCAATAAAAAAATGTTTGTAGTGCTATCTGCAACGCTCGAGAGTTATTTCAGTTAAAAGTTGTTGATTAATTAAAAGTCGCCCTGTATATGTAAAATTGATGGTCAAAGGCAATGTAATTTCGTATGGCATCCGACTATGTGTGTCCGTTCATTGGGAATGTGAGGCATTACACCCTTGCATTTATTACAATTCCATAATTCTTTGTTTTTTTATTTCGTAATATGTGTTACTTTTTCCTTAACCATGATTCCAATTCACGATCATTGGCATGACACACAAAATCATTGGTTAAATCTCATTCTGTAATTGCAATGAATCTGTGAAAGCTTTTTGTCGTTCGCTGATGAATTAACACGATAATTGGCATGACACAAAATAATCATTGGTTAATTCTCATTCTGTAATTGCAATGAATATGTGAAAGCTTTTTGTCGTTCGCTGATGCATTAACACGATAATTGGCATGACACACAAAATCATTGGCTAATTCTCATTCTGTAACTGCAATGAATATGTGAAAACTTTTTGTCGTTCGCTGGTGAATTAACACGATAATTGGCATGACACACAAAACCATTGGTTAATTCTCATTCTGTAACTGCAATGAATATGTGAAAGCTTTTTGTCGTTCACTGATGCTTTAACCACAACACTTCGCACCTGATGGCAAGTCCTTAGAACACTTAGTTTAAGGACACCAAGGTTTTGTTGTTAATACGACGTCCTATTTGCCCTTATCTGTCATTCTGCATCATTTTTGTTACTCATGCATCTGGGTTGTCGTGCTATTGCAAATTTGTATTCCATTCAATCTGTGTGATACACTCGGAGTTACCACCGTAATGCCAGTTGGTGTACCAGGGTTTTTGAATGACCGACGCCATGGCAGCAGTCGGGAACTCAGGTTGGTGTACCAGGGTTTTTGAATGACCGACGCCATGGCAGCAGTCGGGAACTCAGGTCGGAGTCCTGGTAGCATATTTACAAACCCTACTCTGATACACTAAAGGCAGGAAATTAGCCAATATCATTGGCTGCGAGGGCCGGTGACATCGCTCTTAGCTCTCGCACGTAGCGTACGGAAATCGTAGCAAAACAAGAATGGCCTTCCTTTTTAAAGTGATATATTTACTGAATGACTTCGGTTATAATCCTCAGCAGTATCTTACTATATTTCTTTGTTTCCTATTTTTCGTTTGTTTTCTAATAAATTTCTTATAATAATAATTTTTTAATGTTGTTTCGGATTAATGTACTCGGCAACTGTTTTCTTGCAGTTGAGCACAGAAAACATTCTTGCCTGGATTGTAACACTTCTAACAAAGGAAATTATTTTTTAAAAATATTCGTGATAAAAATGTTATTCGTGAGTAAAAACAATAATCGCTAGACTAAATAAAATGGCGAAGTTGGTTAGTTTCGTAGTTCGGAATTCGCGAAGTCCAAGCAACAGAAACCTAAACAGATTCAAAGTTCGCATTCAATGACGTCACAACTTACGGCGAAGCGAGCGCGATTTAATGGCATTGGCTGATTTCCTGCCTTTGTTGTATCAGGGTAGGGTTTGTATATATGTATCCTGATAGCCAATTATCGGCCACTGCCCAACCCCTCATATCCTTTTCTTTTAATACCTAATTTTCTAACAAAGAACGTCCTCTTAAGAAAGTCACTTAAAGCATTTATTACGTACCCAAACAAAACTGCAAGCTTCCTTCTATATTAGAGATCACGGTAGCCTATAGGCAGTGGCGGCTCTTCCAATAGGGCTGCAGAGGTGCAGTCTCCCACTGAAATTATTTTAAAAGCTTGTATTTTCTTTTTTATTCTAATTGGCTTACTTTTCCACTTTGAGGGTTCAATTATCAACGAAAATGGCAAAAAAGTAATAAAAAACGCTAAACGAAGATAGAAAATGAATCGAGAATCGAAAGAGAGACAGACCAGAGCTGCAGAGAATTTTGCCGTCCCAAAGACCGAATTCAGCTCTCTGAGCAACGCGAAGAGCTCATTCAGGAGAAAAAGCAACCCTTTCTCCTCTTGAAATTATATTCCCTTGAGCTGCATTCTTTTCAGCTCTCGATTGGCGCGACTTCCTCATTTGGCGTTGTTTCGCTTTTTCTCAGTAGTTCAGTCATTAAGTAGTTTTTAAATCAAATTCTAGAGGAGTTGAAATATTTGCTCCTTTATGTTTTTGGGCTTCTGATTGCGAATCTGAAGTTTGCCGCCAAACATTTTTGTTGGAATTTTAGTCTTAGCCGAAAAGCATGAAAAAAAGTGTTTGCAGTTTTTCTTTATAAATCAAAAACTATTAATTTTTAATATATCATCACTGTATACCAAAATAATCAGCACAAAATTTCCTACAACTTAGATCTATACATCTATTGCAGCACTGCTTGTTTCTGAACTGACGAGCCGCCACTGTCTAGTGGTAAGGTTCCGGCCTCGAAGCCGGAGGGTCGCAGGTTCGAAACCCGATTCCTCTGATCGACGAAATTATTAATAAGAGTGGTTGGAAAATGATGGACTTGTCGTTGTTAGAAGACTTGATCCTCATTATTTTGGTAGAGTCTGAAAATATTTTTTGATCTTTAGTAGTTTTTGAACCATGTAGCTGATTATGAAACAGAACTACAAAAATACATTGTCTATACATCTGATCATTGGCGAGTCCAGTATTTGGGTCGTGGGGGGGAGGGGTCTGAGGTCATAACAATTTTATATCGTCGTGACGAATGTCTAACCTTTTGGCTTATGATGAAAACCAAACCACTTCAACTTTACAGACTTTTTTCACCTGACGATAAGAATCATAAAGAACAATACAGTACTTTCGATAATTTAATAAAAAATACAATGAAATAATTAGCCAAAAATGGTCATATACCGCTTCAACGCTATAAGTGGAATGACTAGAAAAGGCCGCATGGCCTAGTGGTAAGATCTCGGCTTTGGGGCCAGAGGGTTCCAGGTTCGAAACCCGATTCTACTGAATATCCGCCATGCATGGGGGCTGCTGCACGCTGAATCATACGTAGTGGCCAAATGTCCTCCCGCTAGTGTGGCGTGGAAGCCTGGGGTGCCAGCTCAGGCATCGTCATCTGACCGTGGTTCAACATTACGAGGTCCATCCCAAAGTATGCTTCGTGTTGCTTCAAAACGGGTCGTTAATCTTACTAAACTAATCCTTCTTTTCATTGTCTTCAGATATTGTCTCACTAGAGATTGTATGTATTATTTGAAAGCATTCTTTATAATAAAGTTGTTACTCATCAGTTTAATAAAAAATACATTATTTTGTGGTAGCCAGCGGCCAAAACAATTGTACAAAGACGACCATACTTCAACAAACAGGCGCATAGCCCTAACCATAGTGATGAAAAAAGAAAACGAAAAATAATCTTAAAAAACTGGCTTCATATGCAAGAATTTCCAATTTCCCATAATAATGCGTGACTTTCTTCTTCTTTTCCACCCGCATAAATTTTAAAGACATCGATTTGTTAGAAGATTGAGATTTATCCATTCGTATTGTTCAGAATGGGGTGGGATTCACTTCTGGGATAGAGAGGGTGGGGGAAATGAAGTACAGCGGGAAATTTCTCCACCCTAATAACTTCCAAACTCGAAGGAAAATTACTGCAAATTCAGTGGAACGAAATAAAGTGGTTCTTTTTCAACATTATTTTTCTTATATATTTTTTTCCTTTGTTCAATTTCTGCTTCCACTTTGGTTGATAGATTCTATTTTTTTTCATCCCCCCCTCCCCTGTCCATGTCTTTCAACCCCTTCTTTTCCGAGATTCGAGTTTTCGACGACTCATCACTAAGTTTGCTTGGAGAAGATGGCATCACTCACTTTAGCCAGAGTGCGTGTCAGCTTGTTCATGAATATGCGCGGAGGAAAGAAAAAGAAATGGCGGTGAAATTTTCGGTTGAGAAAAAGGATTGTTCGTTGCGTGCCTTTTTTTTTTTTTTTGGGGGGGGGGGTCTTTGCTGGCAAAAGTAGTTGAGGAAGGAAAATTGCTATTTTCATTACTGAGTTTTGTAAAATTAAAAATTTGTGCAAGACTGAAAAGGCTGCGTTTGCATAAAATAAGAATTACTCGGAGAGAAAGGCTTTTGGAAACTTTTTGACTTGTTTTCAATCGTTCTTCCTACAGAAACAAAATGCTGTTTTAATGCAGGATTTGACTTTGTTTTAAAATTTGGAGCATGGAAATCATGATATGTGAATGTTAATCTTTAGCTTTGTCTTAATCAAGCATTCTATCTTTTAGATTTAGCATATGAATCTGAGAGATTTATAGTGGCCAAATTAGTTAGGTTTATGTTTTTGTAAACCGGAAAGAATCTAATATTTTGACGAATGCGGGTTTATTTTCGAAATTACAGTTGAAGAAGGCTTTTGGAAACTTTTTGACTTGTTTTCAATCGTTTTTTCTAGAGAAACAAAATGCCGTTTTAATGGAGGATTTGGCTTTGTTTTAAAAAGTCTGGAGCATGAAAATCATGATATATGAATATTAGTTTTTAGCTTAGTCTTAATCAAGCATTCTATCTTTTAGATCTAGCATACGAATCTGAGAGATTTATAGTGGCCAAATTAGTTAGGTTTATGTTTTTGTAAACCGGAAAGAATCTAATATTTTGACGAATGCAGGTTTATTTCCAAAATTACAGTTGAAGCAATACGAATTTTACTTTCAAAAGGAGATGTTAATTTCCACAAATGTTTCGGAAATAATATCTCAATTTAAATATGCTAATTATTCTCTCTTAAATGGATGCAATCTTGTACCGTTTTTGAGATAGAAGCGTTAACTACGGAGTTTGTCACCAGGTGACGCTGTCAGTGGGCTCATCGCACAGCGCATAGACGTTTTACTATACCTAGACACTACTTTCATGACTATAGCTGCCGGCGTTCTGAAATTGACCCTTATGTCCCTAATGGTCATATACATCCCGGAGATTAGACTTCATTCCTTATTGGTTAATACATCCCGCTTTTACGTGGGATTTTATGTTTTCAGAGTTCTTAAGGGGACATGCGACTGTTAAACCTCGAAAATTTTCGATTTTACGAAAAAAATATATTATTCAGCAGTCTTTTCTGAAAAATTTTAAAACAATCTGCGTTAAAAAATACCCATAATTATGACAGTTATAAAGGGAAATGTATCAGCTCATCAACGTAAACATTGAAAATGGCTATATCTCAAAATGTGTTTTTTTGATATTGCGCGCACAATATTTCAAGAACTAATGAATATTTTTACATAAAATCTTTACTGAATATGTATTGTGCCATGTTCTACAAATTGAACCACAATTTTTGAACATATTTTCTCCCAAGAAGATTTTTTTTGGAGGGGGCGGGGTAGAAAAGTTGAAATTTTCTTTATTTTTAACATTTTATTTTAAATTGGTATATAAAACAGAAATTAAATTTAAACATTAATAAATTGAGGTTCAGTTTCTTAAACAGACTGTTTGGATTACTTAGATAGCCAAAATATTGTGTTTAGACCAATATTTTATCCGTAATCATGCGCGCAAGGTGACTATCTCATTTTTTTCTCCAAAAATTATACCCATATTTATTATTCTCTCAAATAAATACATACCAGTATAAAAGTTTGAAAATGTGTTTACTATAAGAGAATGAACAGATATTTTCCTAGAAAATAAAGGCGAGTTTGTGAATTGGATTATTTCAGAGATATAATGTATGGAATTTGACAGTTTCCCCCCATTTTTTCGAGGTTTAAGAGTGGTATGTCCCCTTAAGGAATTAGGGAATCAAATTATGATTAAAGAAACTTGGAATCACTCTCAGATTGCAAATGGCGCATTAAGTTTTTCATCACGCGCATTAATCAAGTTTCAATTGGTCTATTTTTTTTAATTTTACAGTAAATACAACTGTATTTTTGCCATACTTAGTGAAGAATAGTTCTTATTATTCTTATGATGTAATAATTTAGCCTTTTAATGTCAGGTTTAAGAAATTTTGAATAAATTCTTATTGTGGGATATATAGTCCCAGTCGTATTTAACAGTGGGACAATATATTCCATAAGTGATCAAATTATTACAAGATTATTGTTACAAAACTGTGCAGTCGTTTCCCTGACATGCTAATCTTATGGCAGGAAAGAGAGTTTTACAGGTGATTTACTGGAATAATCCCAGTCGTATTTAACAGTGGGCATAAGTGATCAAATTATTACAAGATTATTGTTACGAAACTGTGCAGTTGTTTCCCTGACATGCTAATCTTATGGCAGGAAAGAGAGTTTTACAGGTGATTTGCTGGAATAGTCCCAGTCGTATTTAACAGTGGGCATAAGTGATCAAATTACTACAAGATTTTGTTACGAAACTGTGCAGTTGTTTCCCTGACATGCTAATCTTATGGCAGGAAAGAGAGTTTTACAGGTGATTTACTGGAATAATCCCAGTCGTATTTAACAGTGGGCATAAGTGATCAAATTATTACAAGATTATTGTTACGAAACTGTGCAGTTGTTTCCCTGACATGCTAATCTTATGGCAGGAAAGACAGTTTTACAGGTGATTTACTGGATATATACTGGGCAATATGTCCCAGTCGATTGGGACATATTGCCCCAGCAGATTTCCAGGAAACGGAAAAAGTGAAAAACTTTAAACTCACAGTATACTTCTTTTAGAATGTCAGTATGAAATTAAACTACTTTTCATTGTTAAATTTTAATCCTGCAAAAGTCGGATCGAAGGGGTTAATGTAGGTGCCGGTTGAATACAGTCCACGACTTCCGTTATCTTGTATCACCGGTCACGTGCTACAAACTTTTTGGCGAGTGGCATTACCCTCGTGCCCACGGAAATAGACCACGGTAAGCTGTCCTTGTGATATGCGCTTAAACCAGCGGGAGTGGTCTCCCCTAAACTTTCTCGTACACTGTAAAAAAAATCCCGTAAAATTTACGGTTTTAAACTGGCAGCTGGGTTGGTTCTGCAAAACCGTAAAAGTTACGAAGTAAATCCGTAGGCAGAACGGTTTTTTACCATACAGGAACAAGTTTTTCCCGTAAAAGTTACGAAGTAAATCCGTAGTCACAACGGTTTTTTACCGTATGAAATTAAGTTTCTCCGTAAAAATTAAGTCATCGAAGTAAGTGACGTCATCGAATGAGTTGAGTTGTTTTTCTCCTTCTGTTCGAGTTGAGTTGAAATGTGCTGATGTGTATTATCAATTAGGAATATTAACTAATCAAGGCTTAATTATTAATTTCAATTAGTTTAATTAATATAATTCTTAATTGAACTTACTTGGACGATTTCGATGCAAGATGGTGACAAAACTTCTAACTCCTCCGAGCCGGGGATCGAAACCGCGTTCATAGAAATAAAAGGCAGTCGCTCTAACCACTAGACCACCGGAGACTTCATAAGATGAAGTAAAAATAATCTATTTGAGTTTTAAAGTCACTATAGCTCTAGTGGCGCCACCTAGTGGTGTAAAAATCAACTATTAACAGAACATGTGTTTAAAGGTTAGCTTTCATGAGTGACAACAGGTTACTGCAACATGTGTAAACAATAGCGGAGATGGAACCCTATTAAAAACATGAAATGAATGCAATAAAATTACATTTAAGAAAAGGGAAAGTTATCGTACGGGAAGCAATACCGTATGACGAAAAATAGAATTTGAACTGACGGTTTTAAACCGTTTATGGCTGGAGCGGAAAACAGTGAAAAACCGTTTTGTCAACAAAACAGCTTTAAACCGTCAAATATACGGAAAAAGTCCGTGAAAAAAACGGATATTTTTTACAGTGTATATTTTCCCGAAAAGGTGCTGTTTCCCCTTCTCCCACGTGGATAAAAAATTCGAACCTACTGTAACCCAGAATGCAATGACCATCAGAAGGTCTTTCATTGTAGATTATGGTGATTGTAAAATATTTAAGTAAAGAATCAAATTCAAAGAGATGCGTACCGATTAAAACGCATCTATCACACACTACTTCCACTCTTGCCGGCTCAAGGACAAAGTGACGTAATTCGCTCAATAGCTTCCGCGTGCACAGAGATTGATACCTATACGCATGCGCATGGAGAATCGGATTAAAAAATTGAATATGCAATTTCAACGCCTTTTTTAACCGATTGGAACGAAATTTGGGCACAGATCTGTAATTAATGTTAGCAACCGTCATACCATTTTTTATTTCTCCAAACCAAAGGGTTTAGGATATATAATTTTTACAAGTATGCGATTGTACAGTCCGACAGACCATCAACCCTTCGACAGATTTGGTCCAAACTTTGATACGGACTTACATTCCTGATGATAAAACTGTGTACCAAATTTTATCCATCTAGCTATTCAAGGTTTTGAGTTATAGTATTCACGTGACCGCGGACAGACAGACTTCCCGTAGACGGATTTTGTCCAAAATTTGATAGAAACCTACAAATTATGTGTAAAGATCACATACCAAATTTCAACTCCGTAGCTCTAATAATTTTCGAGTTCTCGTGTTCACAGACAGACAGACAGAGAAACATAATTCCAAAATTGCGTTTTTCGGACTCAGGGAGCTCTAAAACGTGGAGACTTTTTGACGATTACAATATTTTCTCTTTGTGTAATTCATATACAAGAAAGTAAAAAGTGGTTATCGCTATTGGCAGGTTCAAAATACAATGAGTAAATAGAATTCCGCCGGGACCAAATAAAATACCGTTATATGCAGGTTTCACTGTATTTTAAGTACAGAAATTCCACGATTATAATGCAGAGGCTTCCACTGTTCATATCTTAACATTGTATTTGAGAGAATGAAGTATTTCTAATTATGCTCATTTCTTTCGAAGTCGTATGATTAAATTTAAGTTTCTATTTATTGTCAAAACTTATAAACACAGCTCACGTACTACTGCTTAAAGAATATGGGTAAAATGAATAAATTGCAGAAAGCGAGGAAAACAAATTACTTTAATGTTTTTCTTATCGTTGGAGCATCTATTATTTTTAAACATTTCCGTTAAAAATGCGAGAAATAATCGATTCATGGATATATATATAAAAAAGTGAAAATTTTCTCGCAACTCAACTTGGTGGTGAAAATCCAATTTTCTAATGCGTCGCGACTTGCCTTGCATGATAATTACGAATATTGCGAGTAAACATCGTGAATAAAAACGAACAAAAGCTTTCCTGTTCGTTTTTTATTTTTATTTATTTATTTTTTGCGAAATGTGATGGTAATTTTAAAGTGTTTTATCAGTCAGAAATTTAAAAGCTTTAAAAATGCATTTTTCTGAGAGCGTGCCTCTGTAATTATGGATTGTTTAAAAATGTTTCCATGTAGTTTTTGGTTGAATTGAAGGAGTTTTAAGAGTTTATATTGTGTTTAATTTAAAATGTTGTATTGAGGAATACTCTTTCTAAGTATGTTGAATTTTTAACATTTAACAAATTTGAAGAATTTTATTCTAAACCTAATGAATAAAAGTGCAAAGTTTTACCTTTGTTGGCCATTTACCAAAGTTTCTGTCAAGAGTAAGATTATAAATCAAAAGTATACCCTTTGTGGCCTGAGTCATAGTATTCACATGAACGCGGACAGACACACTTCCCTTAGACGGATTTAGATTAAATTTTGATAGAAACCTACACAGTATGTGTCAAGACAACATACCAAATTTCATCCCCGTAGCTCTAATAGTTTTTGTGTTTTCGTGTTCACAGACACACAGACAGACATAATTCCAAAATTGTGTTTTTCGGACTCAGGGAGCTCTAAAACGCAGAGACTTTTTGACGATTACAATACTTTCTGTTTGTATACTTCGTATACGAGAAAGTAAAAATTTAAAGTGGATAATATTTTAGAAATTTATCTCCAAAATTGTTTTCGAAGAGTGATTTCTAACAATAGAAATCGAATATTCAATAAACAAGACCCGTTTCTTTCGAGTCATCATGAAGTGAAACAGACAGACATAAACAGCACATGAGTGAAAGCGAAGAAAAAACAAATGAGGAAGTGAGAGCGAAAGTTGTAAAGACAACACCTCAGGTGCCTCTTAATTCAAAGGGAGAAAAGTTTCTTTACCCTGATTCATCGCTGAGCGGTGCTCAGTGCGCGAATTGTGATCCTTCCGAGGGGCAAATCTTTTTGCAGCTCTAGCATGTGTCTCTCTTGCTTGATGATTGAATTTCAATCTTCCTTTTCCGTTTTTTATTACTTTTTGCCGGTTTCGTTGATCATTGAACTCTCAAAACTGGAAAAGTAATCAAACCAGCGGGAGTGTTCTCCCCTAAACTTTCTCGTATACTTCCCCAAAAAGGTGCCGTTTCCCCTTCCCCCGCGCGGCTAAAAAAATTCGAACCTACTGTTACCCAGAATCCAATGACTACCAGAAGGTTTTTCATTATAGTGATTGAAAAATATCTAGGCAAAGAAAGAATTTCAAAGAGATGCGTAACGATTTTCCTCTCTTACCGGCTCAAGGACAAACTGACGTAATTCGCTACTCCGTAATGAAATTCCTCTCCGTTCTTCCAGTACGCATGCGCGTGGATATAACAGATTCTCTTCAAAAGTAAATTATACGGACCGACAGACAGTCAACCCGTTGACGGATTTGGCCCAAAATTTTATACGGACCTACATTCATGACGATAAAACTGCGTACCAAATTTTATCCATTTAGCTATTCAAGTTTTTGAGTTATAGTGTTCACATGAACGCAGACAAACAGACAGATAGACTTCCCTTAGACGGATTTTGCTCAAAATTTGATAGAAACCTACAAATTATGTGTCAAGTTCGCATACCAAATTTTATCCCTGAATCTCTAATAGTTTTCGAGTTATCGTGTTCACAGACACACACACAGATAGACATAATTCCAAAATTGCGTTTTTCGGACTGAGGTAGGTCTAAAACGTGGAGATTCGTCAAAATCTCGAGTTCGAATTTTTTGACGTTTCCAATACTTTCTCTTTGTATACTTCGTATACGAGAAAGTAATAAGTATAAAAACGAAAATATAAGCTTTTGAAATAACTTCAGGTAGGACTGCAGCTCTAATGGACAAGCCGCCAGTTGTAACAACCTACAAAAGTAAAATTTAACTCGTGCTTTTATAGCCAAAATTGTAGGCTTACAGGTAAAAATTGTAGGCGTTATTACATATATGTGCCACAATATTTGGCTAAAATTTGTCAAATAATCGTCTGTCTGTATTCATGGCATGTGATATATGCATTTACAAATGCAATAACCATAAAACGCAAAATTCTAGATTAACCCTCTCACAGCGAGCGAGGCGGTCTGAAAATTCCACCTTAACAGCGACTAAGGCCGGTCTGAGGCGGTTGGCTTCTTTTGAGGGGAGGTGAGATTCTGAGATAGCTTAGGAGATGAGCGCGGTTGGGGGTGTCCAATTATCCTTGCCAACCATAACCCATTTCCGTGCGTCTTAAGGGAAAGTTATAGCAGGGGGTGGCGTAAATGACCACACAGGTTGGGAGAGTCCAATTCATGTCGCTTCGGCCGAGAAAGGGCGAGATTTTAAGGGGGTTGAAGAAAAAGGTGCGGTTGGGGGTGTCCAATTATCGTTGCCAACCACAACCCATTTCCGTGCGTCTTAAGGGAAGGTTATAGCAGGGAGTGGGGTAAATGACCACACAGGTTGGGAGAGTCCAATTCATGTCGTATCCTCCGAAAAAGTACCGGATGTAAAGGGGCTAGAAGAAAAAGATCACCTGGAGATTAAAGAGTTAAAGGATCCTATTGGTGGGATTTTGAAATTGTAGATCCATGCTAAACTTTAGACAAAATCCGTTGAAGTTTAGATTGTTTCTGTCTGTTTACCTGCCCATGCGTATACGAACACAATAATTAAAAGAAAAATTGAAAGTATGCGAAAAATTTGAGGGGGGCATGCTCCTGCTGGTAGTTTTATCGATTTATTATAATTGAAATTTGATTAATACCTGCAGTTGTGACCCTTTGATTTTAAGACATTTCTTATAATGAAAAATGTTTTTCTCATCACTTTGATTTCAATCTAATTTAACATGATATTTAACCCTCTGAGCACGCAAATATTTTGAACTTTTGGCTATAAAGTTAGAAAACTTAGCTTCTAAAGTAAATTAATCGATCTTTTTTGTATTTAATTATATATATGAAATCTTAAGAATATGTTATCCATGATTGAAGAATATTTTAAGAGAAGAATATAAGAATATTTTATCCATAAAATATAAATATAAATACGAGCTAACTGCTTTTGAACTGAACATGAAAAACGGGAAAAGACGTTTGCGGATCTCGGAGGGTTAAAGGAATTTCTGTTAAAATTTACACGACGTGACACAATGGACCTTATGCATGTGACGTCACATCCTCCGACACGTGACCTACCGGCGGCAGCCATTGGTCAGTCTTAAACAGCTGACTCAGAACTTCTTTCATTTCTGAGTCGCTTATAGGCCGATCGTTTTGTTTATTCCTCCACAGCTGTTTTTCTATACTCTCGAACCCAAACTGTGCATAAGGTCCATTTCTTTTGAAAATCCATCTAAAAGGAATATCAAAGTTAATGTAATGTAACAATTAAATATTCATAATCAATGAACGTTATTTTAATACGATACCTTTTATATCTCTTTTATATGTTAGATGCATGCAAGTAGATGGATGCTAGTTTTATTTCTAATTAAATAATTATTTTGTAATAAATATGTTATTCACATATATAAGCTCCTGGTGTGTTTTTAGAGGATTCGGTGCTTGCGTGTTTGGACTTTTTAACCCTTGCCTTTTGGAAATGGGCTTTTAATTTTTTTTAAAAATACGAGTTTTAGAATCATAGTGTGTTTTAGTGTTTTTGTTTTTAATTGTATATACGTTTGCAAAATTTTTATGATTTTGTGTATTCTCTGTGTTCAACTTTTTATTTTCTAGCTCATTTTTTTTATTTACTCGTTGTGTGTTTTGTTCTTTGTGTGTTTGTTGTTTATAGCATTTTGTGAATGGAGTTTTCTTCATAGTGTGCTTTTCTTTAAATAAATAAATATATATAAATATGTTTCACACATTTATGTAGATGCGATTAACCACTTAACTTAATAATTTTCTTTGCTATCTAATAAGATGACCCCTCCTGTTTTGGAAAGGGGCTGTCGTTTTCATTCATCTAAGAAGGCATAGGATACTTAAGATGTTTATAGATCCTACATATTTTTTGTGTCAAATTATAAAGCTAATTAATGATTCAATTTTAGTTTATAAGACTAAAATTTCGATAATTCGATGCACGAGTATTCTCGGGCTGTTAAGTTAAGCGGTTAATTCCGAGATAATCGCGTCGTACCAAATCCATCACCGTGACAAGGTACGCATATTTCTTTCCCAATGTGTCTCCCCGTAACCGTGTACTTTCTTGCGTAACCATGGCGACCGAAATCACACAAACTTCAAACAGAGGTGCACGAATGGTAAAAAAGGTTATTTGGTATGCAATTCCTTATTTCGCTGTATGTGTAGCTAAGGGTAAATTATTCTGAAGCACGAAAAAAATTAATCGTTTTGATTTCGAGCTAAATAAGGAAGGTGTGCTTCATTTGGGTAATGTTTGTTTCGCGTCTCTCCGTATAAATGGGTATTTTAAGGTAATTTGGCGACAATTTTCAAGGATAATCAAAATTTTCGGGTCATAATATGTGAAAATATGCATCAATTTTCGAATACTTTGTACTTATTTTCCACATAATAGCTTCGAAAGATAATACAGATAGGCTTGGTTCATCAAGAAAAAATATGTATCAATTTTCGAATACTTCCTACTCTAATCCTGATCAGGTGAAATGATTAACACGCTGCAATTGTGCAGGATGATTCAAAAGTCCATATAATAGCTTTGAAAGATAATACAGATAGGCTTGGTTCATCAAGAAAAAATATGCATCAATTTTCGAATACTTCCTACTCTAATCCTCATCAGGTGAAATGATTAACACGCTGCAATTTTGCTTGATGATTCAAAAGTCCACTTAATAGCTTTGAAAGATAATACAGACTGGGTTGGGTCATCAAGTAAAAATATGCATCCATTTTCGAATACTTTGTACTCTAATCCTGATCAGGTGAAATGATTAACACACTGCAATTTTGCAGGATGATTCAAAAGTCCACAAAATAGCTTTAAAGATAATACAGATAGGCTTGGTTCATCAAGAAAAAATATGCATCAATTTTCGAATACTTCCTACTCTAATCCTGATCAGGTGAAATGATTAACACGCTGCAATTTTGCAGGATGATTCAAAAGTCCACATAATAGCTTTGAAAGATAATACAGACTGGGTTGGATCATCGAGTAAAAATATGCATCAATTTGCGAATACTTCCTACTCTAATCCTGATCAGGTGAAATGATTAACACGCTGCAATTGTGCAGGATGATTCAAAAGTCCATATAATAGCTTTGAAAGATAATACAAATTGGGTTGCGTCATCAAGTAAAAATATGCATCAATTTTCAAATACCTCGTACTCTAATCCTGATCAGGTGAAACGCTGCAATTTTGAAGGATGATTCAAAAGTCCATATAATAGCTTTGAAAGATAATACAGATTGAGTTGGGTCATCAAGTAAAAATATGCAGCAATTTTGGAATACCGCTTATTCGAATCCCGATCAAGTGAGATGATTAACACACTTCGATGATGAATACACTATGATAAATTTAATTTAGTAGAATAAACCCACATGATAGCTTTGAAAGAGTATATAGAATGCAGAAACCAATCAAATTCACACTGTAACATAACACTGAAAGGTCTCCAAGATACGGAGAACTCGACTAATTCGGAGTTGAGAGACCTCAATAAAAATATCGGTTTTTCCGAAAATTCGAATTAAGAAAAAAAATGCATTTAAAACGGCATTTTTTAAACTGCAAATACCAGTAATGTTTTGTTTTTAATATGCAGCAGTTTTAGAAAATAATACATAATTAATAAATAAGCAGAAAGAATACTTAATAAATAACGTGGTAATAATCATAATTAATTTTTATATTAATTAAATAATAATAATAATTGAAAATAATAATTTCTATAAACAAGTGATTAATTTTAACCTTCCAGCGGGCGCGCGTTTGCAAGAGATACTTGAATTGTGCAACGTATTACATAGTTATATCCTTATTTTACATATTTAAGTGCAATTTACTTATAAAATATTTGTTTACTGTTAGGCTAAAAATACAGATAACATAAATAAAATTTGCTTTTTTTTTCTAAAATAGCACGATATATATATATGTAATACGATGCACGATTTATCGTAAAATTTGCGTAAGCGCGCCCGCTGGAAGGTTAATTAATCATTAAACAATATGCAAAATTTCCAATACAGCAGCAATATATAGTATTTTCGATACGGGCGTAGGAGCGTCCCGGCACGCTCTTTGTAACTTGCAGAAGGACAGGGGAGCATGATGAGACGCTCTCCGTAACATGTTGAAGGACAGTGGTGCGTTCCGAGACGCTCTCCGTCTACGAAAAAGGCACCACTAGAGCGTCACGGCACACTCTTAGTAACATGTAGAAGGACAGGGGAGCGTAATGAGACGCTCTCCGTAACATGTTGAAGGACAGTGGTGCGTACCGAGACTCTCTCCGTCTACCAAAAAGTCGCCACTAGAGCGTCCCGGCACGCTCACCCTAGCGAATATGCTATGTAATCTACGAACTATAATATCAAATTAAGCTGATTCCTTTAGTTTTTTGTTTTTAATTTTTATTGTTGAAACAAAATTCCTAATTTTCATTTTTTTCCCCAAAAGCTGAAAGTGAAAAGTTATTAATCTTTGAATTTATCGTACAATAATTCATTATTTTTCTGGTGGAACTTTTTAATACTATTTTAATTAGATCTGTTGTACTTTAACATGCATCATGGCTACTAGGAAAAAAGAAAGAATTATTTTTAAAAATTCTCCAAGTAAGAAATGTTTCCTAACTAAAGTTAAAGTGTTCTTCGGAGGAAAAAAATTATCTTCTAATTATTTTTCCTTCTCAAATTCTTCGGGGTTTTTTTCTCTTTTTTTTTTGTCATTGTGCTCCAGTCATTAAATTTTTTTCTGCTAAAAACTTATTATTCTTAGAGTAATTATTTTTAAGTATATGGTTTCATAACATCATTAAAACCAGATATTACTAAAATTCTTCCAGACAAAAAAAATGATTTAGGCTTTAGTGATTTTAAACACCAGAGGGGAAAAACTTCAGAAAAGTTTTTTTAATAAACATTATAGTTAGCCATATGGTTTACTAGCAGTACGCGCACGGCGTTGCCCGTGGAATCAGGACTTCAACAAAATGAAATAAAAAAAAACGCCCACAATGACATGAAAAAGTTCTGAAAACAAAACAAAATAAACACATTAATTGATTTTCCCGCTAATTTTTCTTCGTGAAAATGACATTTAAACTGTAGAAAAACAATACAGAGCACGTTAATCCGAAACAATATTAAAAAATTGCAACGTGAAAATGATTATTATACAGCAAGTAAAATATGCGAGACATAAACACGTTGAAACACTGCCGAAAATAATAATCGAAGTCATTCTGTTGAAAGTTATGACGTATCCTGCGCTCTGCACCGTTAGCCAATGAAATTGCAACAATGCATAATGGTAAGCCTCCGGAGAAACTTCCGTGGGAGTATGCTCGCTAGAGAATAATATCTTTCAACTGACCAGTAAGAAATTAATTTTTAAAAAACGGAAAAAGCTATTTTTACCGTTCTTGTTTTAAATCCGACAGAACCGTTCCAATTATAAGCTGAAAACATTGAAAGTAATAGTGTTAGTAGAACGTACACGTACGTAGGATGCAGCACATTTAAAAACAAAAATAAAATTTCGATGGCAAAACTGACTATTTTTTAAAAACTTCTCAAAATTCAGTAAATTAAGTTTGAAATTCAGAACTAACTTCATTAGAACGGAAATGGCGTGCTCTTTCCGATGATGTATCGATTTTTTTCGTACAATTATCCAAAACCATTTTATTGAGAAATTAATGCGAAAAATCAACCAAAATAAGACAAAACATGAAATAAAAAATTTTCTAGATTAAATTTTAAAAATCCGGCTTCAAGGTGCGTTGAGTCATCATTAAGACTACCTGTGTGCCTAATTTCAAGGCTGTAAGTGTGATGGATTCGTCTGGACATCGCACGCACGCGCACACACACAAGCATTGCCTTTTATAAGTATACACTGTAAAAAATATCCGTTTTTTTCCCGGACTTTTTCCGTATATTTGACGGTTTAAAGCTGTTTTGTTGACAAAACGGTTTTTCACCGTTTTCCGCTCCAGCCATAAACGGTTTAAAACCGTCAGTTCAAATTCTATTTTTCGTCATACGGTATTGCTTTCCGTACGATAACTTCCCCTTTTCTTAAATGTAATTTTATTGTATTCATTTCATGTTTTTAATAGGGTTCCATCTCCGCTATTGTTTACCCATGTTGCAGTAACCTGTTGTCACTCATGAAAGCTAACCTTAAAACACGTGTTCTGGCAATAGTTGATTTTTACACCACTAAGTGGCGCCACTAGAGCTATAGTGACTTTAAAACTCAAATAGATTATTTTTACTTCATTTTATGAAGTCTCCGGTGGTCTAGTGGTTAGAGCGACTGCCTTTTATTTCTATGAACGCGGTTTCGATCCCCGGCTCGGAGGAGTTAGAAGTTTTGTCACCATCTTGCATCGAAATCGTCCAAGTAAGTTCAATTAAAAAGTAAATTAATTGAAATTAATAATTAAGCCTTGATTAATTAATATTCCTAATTGATAATACACATCAGCACATTTCAACTCAACTCGAACAGAAGGAGAAAATCAACTCAACTCAGTCGATGACGTCACTTACTTCGATGACTTAATTTTTACGGAGAAAACTTGATTTCATACGGTAAAAAACCGTTGTGACTACGGATTTACTTCGTAACTCTTACGGGAAAAACTTGTTCCTGTATGGTAAAAAACCGTTGTGCCTACGGATTTACTTCGTAACTTTTACGGTTTTGCACAACCAACCCAGCTGCCAGTTTAAAACCGTAAATTTTACGGGATTTTTTTTACAGTGTAGATTGGTCGCATATGAAGCATGTGGCGTAAATTGTGTGGTTCAAATACTTGAAAATAAATCGCTTTTTCGGTTGACATTCTTGTATACTTCTACATAAAAATGCCACTTATAACCTGTTGTCAAAAATGTCTGTTCCTTCATCGATTCCCTAAAAATATTACGCAATATTTAAACGATAAACATGCAGTAAAAATATTATATAAATGTCTAAAATCGCATCATTTACTGACAGTTTGATACCATTTTTCTTCCGCCATTTTGATCTTTTTCAGACAGACATAATTCCAAAAATTATTTTTCGGACTGAGTGAGGTCTAAAGCGTTTAGATTGTTCAGAATCCAGATGTCGATTTTTTTTACTTCTCTTTTCTGTACTTCGTGTCATTAAGGTGAAAATTCATGTCATCTATGTCTGTGTTTGTGTAGCGATGCATGCTACTCGAAATCTGCACTGGAAATTATGGTTTACGACAGTACCCTCTACCAATTTAACCTGCCTTTTCCGCACACACCTTCCTTTACAAAATCTACCTGTTTGTCCTTTGTACTGTCTGTCCGCGACGTGAACTCTGTTCGCCAAATTGTATTGTTGACGGCGGTTGGTATAGAAACAGGTTATCGTAGGAGGAATCCATTTCGAGTAGGTAGACGCACAGAGAAGAAGAATCAGAGGTCTCACTCCCATAGACCTAATGGCAAATTTTAACATTGCACTTCACATAGACAATACGTCATCTGTGGCCAACAAAGCAATTAACTAGAATACGTCAGCGTGAAAAACCAGAGGGAGTGGTCTCCCCTAAACTTTATCGTATACTTTTCAAAAATCTGTCATTTCCCCTCCCAATGCGTGGATAAAAAATTTGAACCTACTGTAACCCAGAACGCAATGACTATCAGAAGGTTTTTTATTGTAGATTAGGTGAAGAATCAAATTCAAGGAGATGCGTACAGGTTAAAACGCACTGCTAGATCTCTTGCCGGCTCAAGGACAAAATGACGTAATCCTTCCGCGTGCACAGAGATTGATACCAGTACGCATGCGCATAGAGAATCGGATTAAAAAAATTTAATATACAATTTGAACGCCTTTTTTTAACCGATTGAAATTAAATTTGGGCACAGATCTATAATTAATATTAGCAACCGTTATACTAATTTTTATTTATCTAAGCCAGAAGGTTTAGGAGATATAATTTTTACAAGTATGCGATTATACAGTCCGAGAGACAATCAACCCTTCGACGGATTTGGTCCAAATTTGATACGGACCTACATTCATGATGATAAAACTGTGTACCAAATTTTATCCATCTAGCTATTCAAACTTTTGAGTTATAGTGTTCACATGACCGCGGACAGACAGACTTCTCGTAAACAGATTTTGTCCAAAATTTGATAGGAACCTACACATTATGTGTAAAGATAACATACCAAATTTCATCCCTGTATCTCTAATAGTTTTCGAGTTATCGTGTTCACAGACAGACATAATTCCAAAATTGTGTTTTTCGGACTCGGGAGGTCTAAAACGTGGAGATTCGTCAAAATCTCGAGTTCGAATTTTTTGATGATTACAATACTAAACTGAACAATACAATACTAAATGATACAAATTTTTGATTAACTTAAGTCTACTTTGCTATAAGTTAGGAAACATATATTAAACTTACCTGTTCTTAAGAAGATCGACATCGAATACAACAAACATCGCGTCGGCCTTGTGTTCCGTTTGAAATGAAGCGGGTATCGAAGTGGCTAGTTCTCTTTGTTGGCGAGTGGGGGCGCTGATCAAATTGCGGAGTGAGACCTCTGATTCTCCTTCTCTGGGTAGACATTCATTCAAGTTTGTTACATTGGCGCACTTAGCTCCAAATGGGAAGTGCGACTGTGGCAGAACCGAAAAGACGAATGATAAACTACCGCCTCAAACTGGCGCCAAGAATAAATTAAAACCTCGATTTCCGTCGGATTCCTCCCATTCGAAATGGATCTTCCCTAACATAACCAGTTGCTATAGCGACCGCCATCATCTAGACAACTTGGCGATCAGACAGTATTTGACTTTAAATTTCTGCCCGATACTTCAGAGTCATCCTGTACAGTTACCATGGCTTTCTACACTAGTAGTCTGAGTAAGTGAAATTGTTACCTAAACAGGATGTTTATAAAAGTTGTTTACCAACTATAAGGGCAGGTCATGTATACAGACACAAGTGGTTTTTGTTGGCATGTCGTGAGTGTAAATTGCAGAGTAACGCAGATACCAGGCAGTTTTAAAATACAAAAGAGCTTTAATCCAGTTTACTGTAAAAAATAAAGACATGCTGCTGTCTTGCAGCCCAAACACTCAATGACAGCCATCCATTCGACTGACTACTGCTACATCACTGACTGACTGACTGAATAGATTAAAAACACAAATATATAGATTGTAACAACCAATCAACTTAGACTAGTGCCGTAACTTCGGCTACGTCATGAAGATTAACCAATGAGATGCTTTCATTCAGTGACTGAACCAGTTCATTTGAATTCCAACAGTTTTCATAATAGAACATGGGGGCGCAAACGCAGAAGGCTACACGGAGCTCTCTGTCAGTTAATGAAGTAAGAGAAAAGGATACATCAGATAACGTGTACATACAACACAGGTTTAATGGTATACAAATCTACAACAGTGCGACAACCCAGTTGCACAAATAACAAGAAGTCGTACTCAGCATGGTACCAAGTAAGACGCAGTATCAACAACAAACCTTTGGAGCACTTAAAATAAGCGTTCAAAGGATTGTTGTGACTCCACTTGTTGTTGTGTTATTATAAATTTATATAGGAATAATCTCAATTCTGGCCTGAGCCGCCAATTTTATAGGAAAAGGAATTATTGTCATCATCAGGTGAGAGCACCAAGGATAATAGATGATTGACGGGAGTTTGTAGAAGAAGCATTATCTTATGGGCACTCTAGGGGTAATGCACCAAAGACAAAGGATGAGAGACAGAACGCCGCCCCATGTTCCCGTGCCTGACGCTAAGCTCCCAGGATGAGAGACAGGAGTTAAAACTAAATTATTTATTAATTAAAACAACATAATATGAAATAAGGAAAGTATTTACTCTGGTGATTATTTACAGTTAGACAGGAAAGATTTAGGGTTGTTACTCACTTAAGTTATCATCTTATGCTTCGTTAAAGGGTTTAATTAGAGTTACATCTTCGTTATAGGTTACATTACAGATACATTATTTAGAGTACACACACATGATTATTTAGAGTACACACACAGAGAGTGAATAGAGAATAGCCATCGACCATCACCGCCGTGCTGACAGGGATGAAGACCCCGTAGCTCGTTGCCTATTGCTCACTTACCGCTTGACTGGTCCGTTCGATTTCAAAAAGTCATCTCACGCAGATTTAAATATTAAACTGGGTTTTAACGGAGAGCTTACACCTACGCATCACGTGATTACTGTGAGAAAGCGCGTGATCCTTATCGTTCGATAACTTTCTGCTGACACCACAATATTCAAATGCGCTTCTACGGAAAGTGAAAGAATATTATAAGAAAGGAATTAAACTTGCGCTTTTAAGCTAGACTGGGAAAATACAAATCCTACATTTATATTCCATTAAACCTGTATTGTGCAATTTATCGGCGTATCTCTTTCTTTTACTTAATATCCCGCGCCGTTTGCATCTATGTAGCCCATGTTGTATTGTGAAAATGTTTTATTTCTGTATGTCTAACCTAACCTTAAAATTCTTAAACGCGCCCTTTTGGAACACCCTGTATATGCTTTGCTTCATCTCATATCTCCTTGTCGCCTTCTCAACTTTCTTTGATGAATTAACCTCCCGAAAGGTCACCCTCCCCTCCCTCCTCCCCACCAGTAGTTAGCACCATCATCTTTCCTCCTGACCCCAAAACGACACACTTCCTTCGTGTGACCATGAACAAAACAAGAAAAACAAAATAAACAAAAAAATCTCTTCCGTGCCAAACGACTTTGATATTTAGTTCGGCGAGTCTGGCAACAAAAGAGGGATCCACTTTTCTAACCCATAATTAGGGCAGAATGGAGGACCAGCATCATCTGCTGTAAAATTAGCCCCTGATTAATAACCAGAGCCCCTCTTTCAGGGCACGACATTTGTCACTTTTGGGGGGCGTTGATAAGGGGTTATTTGTGGCTGGCTCATTTTTAACGGAGGGGAGGGTGAGGTAGGAAAGGGAGGGGACGTTTTTCGATGGAGAAAAGTTTGAGTTATGGGTTCTTTATTAATGTCTTTTTTGTCACGAATATGAGGTGGGTTTTTTTCGTTAGATTTTTTGCTGCCAGTTTTGTGAATGCAGAATGTGAAAGGGGATCGGACGATAACGTCTTTGCCTTTACTCGAGATTGAATTTTCGAATCTGTTCTCAAACCGTTATTCTTAAAAAGGATATTTTTATCATTGAAGTTTCAGAGTTTCATTTTACAATTTGAAAATTCTTTATTGCGGATTATTGAAAAATTCACTGCTCATTGAAGCGTTTTGGTGTGTTGAATGTGGCAATGAATGATGAAATTATAACAAAACAGATTTATTTACATTCATCATGACCAATACTGAAATAGAAACTATAACGAGACGGTCAACACTAGAATCCATCTTGAAAAAGAATATTCTTTTTGAATCTGAAGTCTGAATGCAAAGAAAGGTGGATCTGAATTGGAGAAGTCTGCGTGCAATATATTAACGACGTAACCCCTCGTTCGGCAAGGATTTACTATATACCAAATTTTATCCGTCTAGCTCGTACTGTGTGTCGTACTGCTTGTACTCTTTATCGTGTTCGCAGTCATAAGGGGAATTAGAACCCTATGTCCGTTAACCCTAACGCTGTTACTTCGATGCACATTTTCTCAAAATCTGTTATAGATTCATGTTTGAAATTTTTTATACAAGTAAAGTACATCTTTCTCATTCTACTAAAATAATTTTTTAAAAAATTGAAAAATTTATATTTTACAAATTTTTTTGTGTCAAAACAAAAAATGTTAAATAGGCCACTTTGATGTACCTGTTTTCAAACTCTGTTATAGATACATGTTTGAATTTTTTTACAGAAGTAAAGTACACCTTTCTCATTATACTGAAATGAGCTTTTGGTTAATTTTTAATTTTTTACGAATGTACAAAATATTTAATTAGACATAGTGAAATTTTACCCTATTTTGACGCATTAAATTGTAAAAAATAAAGATTTGAGTTTTTTTTTAAATAGCTCTTTTCAGTGTAATGATAACGGCGTACTTTTCTTGCTTAAAAGGTTTCAAATATTTATCTATAACAGATTTTGAGGAAAGGTACATCGAAATGGCCAATTTCGCATTTTTTTGTTTTGACACAAAAAGATTTGTAAAAAATAATTTTTTGAATTTTCTTAAAAGAAATTCATTTCAGTATAATGAGAAAGATGTACTTTACTTGTATAAAAAATTTGAAACATGAATCTATAACAGATTTTGAGAAAGAGTACATCGAAGTAACAGGGTTAGGGTTAACGGACTTAGGGTTCCAACTCCCCTTAATGGTATTTTCTGATTCAGGAAGTCAGGAAATTTCAAGATCCACCAAAATTTAGAGGTACAATTTTTTTGACGATTACAATAATTTATCTTCCTATTCTTTGTATACGAGAAAATAAAAAGTTTAATATGTGACAACGGCGGTAGTTATATAATATTCTGCAGGCACCGTACTGGGCAGGATTCATAACTCCTGCCACCTGTTTTATTCACCCATTAGTTTCAGGATGGGTAGGCAACGATCCCTTCTCCCCAAATTCGATTTGGATTGGACCGTCTTCGTCAGCACTTAGCCCCAAATCGCATTTTACCCTTCACAGCTCTTGCCCTTAAGCCCGTTTGGGCAGCCCACTTCCCTTTAATTGTAGACTACCTTCTTTCCCCTTTCTTTCTCTTGGTTTTTTGCCCTTTGATGAAAACCCTAACTCCCGTTGCCACGGCAACGAAGTGAAACTTCGAGTGGAAGCTTTTCTTAATTCTAATAAGATTTTTCATCCATCATCTGATTATAGGGGGCGCTGCGCGGTGTGTCTTGTTCTACAGATTGATTAATTAATCTTTTATGAAGTTGGCTGAAACCTTGCGGTGATTTGTTGGAAGTTGTCTTCATTGATTCGTAGCAGAGGGTATGGGTTTGAAGGGGGAAAGTAACCAAGGCGAAATGAGAAAATGAAACATTTTTCTAGAAAATATAGCTAGCCTAGCTGTAATTGTATTTTTTCTTTGTATATGGATTCTGCTGTGTCTGTTTAGCTCTTTCTTAGACCGTGGGTTCACGCATAGGCATCTGTTATTGGTTGAACCCGCACCGCTTTGTACAGCGTGCCAATGCCAAATGACTATTCTCTACATTCGTATTGAATGTCAACAATTTAATCTTCAACGCATCCGCTGTTTCCACTCATCCTGTATCACTCTTAAAGACATTCTTCGCAAAGATCCTCATCCACAACTTTTTACTTTTTTAACCAACGAGAGTGTTCTCCCCTAAACTTTCTCGTATAGTTCCCCAAAAGGTGCCGTTTCCCCTTCCCCCGCGTGGATAAGAAATTAGAACCTACTGTTACCCAGAATCCAATGACTATCAGAAGGTTTTTCATTATAGTGATTGAAAAATATCTAGGTAAAGAATCAAATTCAAAGAGATGCGGACCGAATAAAATGCATGTATCACACACTTCCACTCTTACCGGCTCAAGGACCAACCGACGTAATTCGCTACTCCGTAGTGAAATTCCGCTCCGTTCCTTTCGCGCGCGCAGAAGATTGCTTCAAGTACGCATGCGCGTGGAGATGCGGATTCTTTTCAAAAGTAAATTATACAGACCGACAGACAGTCAACCTTTTGACGGATTTGGCCCAAAATTTTATACGGACCTACATTCATTATGATAAAACTGTGTACAAAATTTTATCCATCTCGCTATTCCAGTTTTTTAGTTATAGTGTTCGCATAACCGTGGACAGACAGACAGACTTCCCGTAGACGGATTTTTTCCAAAATTTGATAGAAACCTACAAATTCTGTGTCAAGTTCACATGCCAAATTTCATCCCTGTATCTCTAATAGTTTTCGAGTTATCGTGTTCACAGACACACAGACATAATTCTAAAATTGTGTCTTTCGGACTCGGGGAGGTCTAAAACGTGGAGATTCGTCAAAATCTCGAGTTCGAATTTTTTGACGATTACAATAGTTTCTCTTTGTATACTTCGTATACGAGAAAGTAAAAATGATTGGTTTTTACTCTTTTTGATCTGATATTTTTACTATGTTTTAAGGTCATTTTTTCCTTGTTGCAAGTTTTTTGTAAACTTTACAAATTGACACGTCATAACCTATGACAAACTCCTTTTAACTGAACTCCTATACTAAGATTTTATCCTAGACCATATGTTTGGAGCAGCATAATCAAAAATGGTTTTTGCGCCAGTAAACTCCATCAAATTAAACCAAACCAAACCAAACTTAGACCGTGGGAAATATAAATGCTACCACGTTCTTCAATTAAGCCAAATTCACCAATAGAATTAATCAGTGGTACATATTACAGGTAGTGTATTACAGGGCCATACCATTTAATTGGACACATTTAAAAATTAATGAAAAAAACTAATAACGTTACAACTATGGTGTTTTTTAAATGAGAGCTCATTTAAAAAAAATTTCAGATAGGTAACGCGCCGTTACGGTGGTCGTAAATTATTGGACATCTCCCATTTTTGAGAGCTATTATTTGAGAAATTATTAGAGCGAGAAGAAAAATATGAACATGTATTTGTAGGGAATTTTGCGCTCTTAAATTTGTTAATTCAATTGTAATTCTAAAACTGAATAGTTTTCGAGATATTCAAGAAAAACTGAAAAAGGAATCTAGAAAACGCGCATCGACTTCTGCTGATCGGTAGCCATTGCTTATGGAAGTCTGTCTCTGTAGCAAGCTTCGAATGCCCTAATGGTACGCCACCTATCTGAAAAAAACTTCCGCCAGTTGTAAGATTATTAGTTTTTTATTATTAGTAGTATTATTGATTTTTGAAATGGGTTCAGTAACTTATGACTACCCTGTATATATAATTCCATTTTATTTTTTTACTCTTTATTTTTATTTGGCAAGGATTAGCTGTTGACTTAATTTCAACCTTTTAAATTTAAGAATTAAGTTTAGAAAAGCATAATGAGATGGTGTTAGAATTTTGCTAAAAATAAGAACTTTATTTTCAATGTGATAAAATAAAAAGCTAAACAGAAATTATAGTTTCGTCAGTTGTGTCCCCACATAAACTGGTGACCCGGACGTGATTGTTTATGTGAGGACACAATTATCTAAATTGACGAGAGATCCAACACATATCGCAGACATCGAGAAGTGGACTTCCAAGACACATTCCAGAAGAAGCGTGAACGCTGGGGACGCTGTATTGCGTTACAAGAAGACTACTGTCTGTCCGTCACAAGAACTCTGTTCGCCAAGTTGTCTAGTTGGCGGCGATCGCTATAGAAACAGGTTATCGTAGGAAGAATCCATTTCCAATAGGTAGACGTTCATTCCAGTTTGTTACATTGGCGCACTTATCTCCAAATGGGAAGGAACGTGCAACTGCGGTAAAGCTGAGAAGACGAACGATCAAATACCGCCGCAAACTGTCGCCAAGATTAAAATAAAAACCCGATTTCCGTCGGATTCCTCCCATTCGAAATGGATCTTCCCTAACATAACCAGTTGCTATAGCGACCGCCATCAACTAGACAACTTGGCGATCAGACAGTATTTGACTTTAAATTTATGCCCGATACTTCAGAGTCATCCTGTACTGTTTACCAACTATAAGGGTAGAACAGTCTTAATTTCCCTTTCTTAAGGGGGCATCTCAACTTTACAAAG
Organism: Araneus ventricosus; assembly: GCA_013235015.1. Taxonomy (NCBI): domain Eukaryota; kingdom Metazoa; phylum Arthropoda; class Arachnida; order Araneae; family Araneidae; genus Araneus; species Araneus ventricosus. Next base: position 40,263 of record BGPR01013530.1, read on the forward strand.
GATTCTCTGGCAGAAAAAAAGAATCTCTGAAATCAAACGGAAAACAAAGCATGTCTTCTGATGTTGCTTTAGATTACGAAAAATTGCTTTCTTTTTAAAATAAGTGTAAATTTGAATAAGAATCGAAAAGAAAATTCGATACATGTAACAGATTCTACTCCTCTTACATTTCAAGAAGCATTACGCTTAAACTACTAAAATGAAAAATGAAAGCCCTTTATGGTTGTAGAAATATTTCGTAAGATATTAAATTGATAAAAATGCAAAGAAGCAAAATTCAACGCCGAGTCAACGAGTCAACTTGGCGAAGAGAGTTCTCGTGATGGATTACGCTAGTAATGTAGATAAATTAAGTAATTTATTGACAAAAGGAACGAATTGTGAAAATGATTTGATGCCCTCCCTCCTATAATAGTTTAAAGCCGTTGTTATGGTGACCGCCGTCAACGAGACAACTTAAGGAAGAGAGTTCTCATGAGGATATACAGTACGTGGAAGGTACGTAGATAAATTCATAATTCTATTGACAAAAGAACTAGTTAGGAAATAAGCTTTGATACTCCCGTATATTAGTTTGCTAGGTAGTACAAGAAAAGGATTGCATGAACCTCAGGTGATTTCTAGTTCCAAATTTTAAAAAAAGCTATTAACTGAAACCTGTACTCAGATTAAAACAGCTCTGAGTCGGTCAGTTCAGCAAATAGTCCGAACCAATTGTGCAACAATTAGTTATTGTGGTTACCTTACACACGAACACCATAATTTTAAAAGAAACAAAAAAATGTAAAAGGGGAGGGATGGCAGTGCATTGTCGCTGATTTGTACCATATGACACTCCATGAACGCTTCTTCTACTGCTCAGACAGTCAGTTACAGTTAATGTCGCAAGAGCGACTACAATCTTAAGGGGAGTTGTAACCCTAAGTCTGTTTAATTCTAACCCGTTACTTTGAGGTACCTTTTCTCACAATCTGTTATGGTTCACGTTTGAATTTTTTATACAAGTAAAGTACACTTTTCTTATTATACTGAAAGAATTTTTCTTAAAAAAATTCAAAAATTTATTTTTTACAAATCTTTTGTGTCAAAAACAAAAAATGTAAAATTGCCCATTTCACCTTTTCTCAAAATTTGACATAGATACATGTTTGCAACTTTTATACAAGTAAAGTACACCTTTCTCACTGTAATCAGATCAACAGATTGTGAGAAAAGGAGCAATACGTAACTGAACGAAGCAG
>BGPR01013531.1:11830-23716 GCA_013235015.1 Araneus ventricosus
TCAGGCCGGATAGTCTTTAGCATTACAATGTACAGAAGGTTGTATCATTAATGTGACCATCTGACTCCCACGTGAGGCCGGTTAGTCTTTAGCATTACAATGTATAGAAGGTTGTAACATTAATGTGACCATTTGCCCCTTTTTCAAATAACCTATTTCATTGTCCCCAAGCTCACTTTCGGGACTCCGAAATGTCTCGTTTCTAGAAAGAATGCAACCCGCGGTTGCAGTTTCAAAACAACCGCAAAAACTCTGACGGTAGTGTCTAGTAGCAAGCGATGACGGGGCATGAGTTGTACCTCTCACACATTATGCAAATAAATCAGAAGACTGCTAGGCTGCACTTATTTCTAACTAGACGACACCGCAAAAAGTGATAGAATGAAACACTGGAAATGTTTCAACTGAAAGTCATTGGGTGAAATTGTTCAAACACTTTCACACTAATAATTTGAATCATACCAACCTTCGTATAATTCTTCAATATATCGTCGTTTAAGAAGAAATACCACCTATCCCAATTTTTTTGAAATTTCAAAGAGGAAGATTCAAATGAATTTTTCGCAACCAATTACGAACATTTCTGAATTTTTTGAAGATCTACTATGAACACGAGACCACACGTTGCAATCAGACGTGCTAAAAAAGATTAGAAATATTTGTTATTGGTTGCGAAAAATTCATTTGAATCTTCCTCTTTGAAATTTCAAAAAATTGAGATGTGTGGTGTTGCTTGTTAAGCGACGACATTCTTTGTCTGTCCAACATTATTGCACCCTTAGAAAGGGTCTTTTCTATTATGATAAAGTTGTGGCTAAGCGTAAAAACTCAGTTGCAAGTCTCAATTCTTAAAGAAATTTTAATTACCAAAGTAATTTTTAATAATTCCTTCCTAGAATTTCATTCTTATTTGAAATCAACCCCAAATATACCGAAGCAAACATTTGTGCTTCAGAAAAATACAAGATCACACATTATTTACACGTGTTTATCTGTTCTTTGCATTAATAAATAAAAACTGAAGAAAAATGAGAGTTTACTTGAACATACACACTATTATTTGAAAACTAGAAAATAAACCATCATGGTTTGACGGGTGCAAATTGCCTCTTCATTCGAGAGATTTCCCTTCAAATTTGACGTGTTTAAATATATATATACGAGAGAAATGTTTAACATTGATTGAAAACAAATAAAATAAACATATGTTTTATGACAGGAAATATTTTTTTTTATTTAAATATTTCTTTATTCAAAAAAACCTCTTGGTAAACAACACTCAGTGTGAAGTATTTTCCGTTGTTTAATAATTTTCCTTGTACTTCAGATGTCTTTGTGTAAATTTTAACGTGATTGGGAATCATAGACCTTGAAAGTGCAACATAGAGCTGTCCATGTGAAAAGACAGGCTCATCGAGGTAAATTCCAACATGATCGAAACTTTGCCCCTTCGATTTGTTGATAGTCATCGTGTAATCTGGAATTAACGGGAACTGGTGGCTAATTTAATTCTAACAACATCGCAAGAAAACAAGATCGCCACGATTGCATTCAGATACAATTTGGCGTCCAAACTATATCACGCGCATGATATACCACTGACGTAATTTACTACTTTCTATTGAAAAACGGAAATTAATTTCAAATATAGGATTAATATAATTTAAAATTTATCGGGAAATATTGATCATAGCTAGATAAATTGTATATCAATCGACAGAAAATTTTATTTCACTATTTTAGAGATATTGAATTTGAAATTAGAACGACAATTACTCTTTTAAATTTAAAATTACTGAAATTTATGTTCTCTAACAATAAAATAATGCTGTTTAACGTCTCGCAGTGCTATGGCGCGAGTTTTATTGTTGGTAACGTCAGAGCGTTACCGGAGGATCTGGGCTATTATATTAGTAATAAGTAGATTCTCGTTTAGAGAAAAAAAATTAACGGTCACGTTATTAACCATAGAAGCAAATGAGAAAGTAATCTAAAACAGTCCTAAGCACTGAGGACAGGGAAATAACCTAAAACAAACTAATTAAAGTCTTTCCCTCCGTTAGTCACAGTTATTTTCATTCTTAACTCCTTAAGTCTCGCGCCCGTCATATTGACGTGCATCGAATTACCGCATTCTTAGGCTTATAAACTAAAATTGAATCATTCATTAGATTTATAATTTGTCACGAAAATTACGGAGAATTCATAAGCATCTCAAGTATTCTACGCCTTCTTAGATGAATGAAATCGACAGCCCCTTTCCGAAACAGGAAGTGTAATCTTACTAGACAGTAAAGAAAATGCGAGTCTTAAGGGGATAAAGAAATTGTTAGTTAGGCTTATAAACTAAAATTTAATCATTAATTAGCTTTATAATTTGGCAAAAAAATTACGTAGAATCCTTAAGCATCTCAAGTATTCTATGCCTTCTGAGATGAATGAAGTCGACAGCCCCTTTCCAAAACAGGAAGTGTCATCTTATTAGACGGCAAAGGAAATGCGAGTCTTAAGGGGATAAATAAATTGCTAGTTAGGCTTATAAACTAAAATTTAATCATTAATTAGCTTTATAATTTGGCAAAAAAATTACGTAGAATCCTTAAGCATCTCAAGTATTCTATGCCTTCTTATATGAATGAAAACGACAGCCCCTTTCCATAACAGGAAGTGTCATCTTATTAGACAGCAAAGAAAATGCGACTCTTAATGGGTTAAATAGCCGCAATGCATCTGGCGGACATAAAATGTATTCAATTCATCTAGTTCTGATGATTTTTCTTTTATAACTATAATAATTAAAATATTGACGTAAATGACGTCTATTGACCTCCAATACTTGGGAATGTAGATGCAAATGACGACTATTGCCGTCCTGTATTCTTACTACAGTCGACGCCCGTTATAACGACCCTCTGCGTCCCACAGCAAAGGTCCTTACAACGAGTGGTCGCTATAGTTGAGATAATTAAAATATGTACACATGAACGCTCAGCAGTTCCGTAAAAATAGGCGATTTTTAAAGAGATTCCAACTAAATATTCAAATTATTTTTATCATTGGCATTAAAAATAAAATTTTATCAATTAAAAATATATTTCTAAAACAGATTTTAAAGCAGAAAATAAAGGGTGTTATCTCCTTTCAAAACATTTATTTTCTAAAGAAAAAAATCAGAAATTGTTGTTTGTCTTTTCTTGATAAGTAATTTTTGCAAAACATAATTTTCCATTTCAGTTAAAGATGATAATGTTCTGTATTTTTTTGCCTGTCAAAAATATATTTTAAAGTCTCAATAAGCACTCGAAACATTTTTTGTTCTAAGCTATTCTAATTTCCGCGCCGTGGTGAGTGGTAATTTAAAGACTCTACATCTTCGAAGCTAGGCAATACAATAATCAAGGTCATTTAAGTTTAGGAACATGCTCCTTTTGGTAAAATACCGGGAAGAGTGTCCTCTGAATTCGGACTTCGTATTGGGATTAGACGACACTGGACGGTCGTTATACCGGAAGTAAAATAACATAGAGTGCATAGGGAAACATAATTGGGGATTTTACCACTGGTCGTTATAATGGAATGGTCTTTTGAATGTGTGGTCGTTATAACGAGCGTCGACTGTATTATAAATAAATTGTCAAAATGTATATCAGGTTCATCAGCCTTCATTGTTCTAGCAAGAATGAATGATGAAATATTTATCATTAAGATCGCCTATCATTTACTCTCCCTTACAAATGTTTTTCAAAATTGACTTTTGTATCTCAAAATTATCTTTAAATTTTTGTTGTGCTAATGCAAGTGTTTATTCTGGAATTTTTTAATTTGTATTACACAAAAATCTAAATGAATTCAAATTAACTGAATTAATGTAAAAAATAAAGTTATATTGGTTTCTAAAATTATATATATTTTTCTTTTTGTTAAATTATTTCCAAAAATTTATCATTTTAGTCTACACAGCTACCAAGACGTCTATAGCCGTATTTTGTGCATAAGCGAAATCGAGATATTTAAAACAAATGACGGCTATAGACGTCCGCCATTCTTTAGAAAAATTTGTTAGAAAAAAATAATTTTATTCTGTAAGTTTGAAATATTCATGGAACTCCCCAAGAATCAACTCATTAACGAAATAAAAGTTGCTTTTGTCATCCATCACTGATTTCAGAGAGAGCGTCAACGTGTTAATCCCAATGGTTATGCAAAAAAAAATGTAAGAAACATTCAAATTGTAATGCTTTAAAAACAGCCAATGGATGCAGGTTTCATGTTCATCTATTACATATTGCGACTAGCCGAGGCTTAAGATAAATACATACTAATATTCACAAGAACACACAAAAGGTTTTGGCATTATGTTAATATCTCCAGCAAGCCTTTGTCTTCAATTGTGTGATTAAAGTATAACTCTTTTCTGACATCATATGTAAATTTTAACTTTTCCAAGCCGGTGATGTTTTAACTAAACATTTAACTCCGAGACTAACTGTAAGTTAATCGCCTGAAAGTAATTAGCCCGGATTCTCTTGGAACTCTCAGTTGAGTTGCAAAAAAAAAATACATACAGAAGAATGGCAAATGAAGAAATTACCTAGATGGTGTTTACACATAGAATTGACAAAAATATAAGGGAGTATGTATATATTCATTTGTTTTGTTGCAAATTCTATGTGTAAACACCATCTAGGTAATTTCTTCATTTGCCATTCTTCTGTATGTAATTTTTTTGCAACTCAATAAAGTCCACCTACATCTATACCAAATCGGATAGGAGCCACATGAGCTCTAGAGACGGCGGTGTGGTGTTAAAGTTTTAAAGCTCTTAAATATTTCCTCTGCATAGCTTTAACTGTCTGATATGGCATTTATTTCCACGACTTATTTATTTCAAAATGTCTGGAAAAGTACGAAAATAAATTCATCAGTCTTGTAATGAATATTAAATTGAAAATTTCTTTCCGAACCGTCTTTCCCATATGGGAAAATAGCGATGATTATTTCCCTCACTTTTCATTGCTTCATTTATTCCTAAATTTTTCATTGTGTATACAATCAATATTACAAAACTTTATCGCAGCTGTAAATAAAATTGTCGGAGAAAAGAGAAAATGGAATCGTATATGGCAACATAATTTGCCATTTTGAGATAGGAAATATGAGGGCACGAAAAACGCAGACACACATTCGCTTTTATTATTATTAGATAAATACACTCAAATTTCCACATATCAAACATTCCATATATTGAACTGTTTGAGGAATCTTTTCAATAGGAAAACAATTCTGTACATCGAATAAAATTTATATACTTCGAACAAAAATGGTCGGATAATTCAGTAAAAAAAACGCATACACATAATTAGCAGATATATAATTCGAATCCCCATATGTCAAAAATCTCTATATATTGAACTGTTTGCGAAATCTATTCATTACAAAAACAATTTCTGTAAATCAAATACAATTTCTGTACTTTGAACAAAAATGGACGGAATAAATAATAATTCAGTACCGATAATAAATGGCGGTATTTAATTCCAGCAACTTTTACAAGTGGAAGAAAACTTGTGGGTGAATGTGAATTGGTGGGTGTGGTGTGAATTGTGGGTGATTACCCCACCGATCAGGACATATTGGACAACGGCCTCGATCAAAATCAACCCAAAGATGATGATGGCAACGGACCACATTAGCTCTACAATATTGCTACAATATCTTCTTCACGGCATTGTCCGGTATTCAGAATACCGAAAAACATTGTGGAGATATCGCACAATATCTTGTGCTAATAGGAGAGATTAATTGACAAATCATCGCGAAAACAAGTAATGGGAGCATTCCAAACTGTCCGAGAAAGATTCAAACTTTTTCCTGGCGTTCCTATAACTATCCGAACAGACTTTTCCAAAATTTTACTCTGTCCTTATCGAAATTTAGAACAAAAGGGAAAATAAGATATTTAAAGTGGGCGAGCGATTGCATTCTTATGTTGATTTCGAGAACTATAAGGCCGCATTAGTGCACGATAGTTTGAGGCGTCCGTAATCATGAAAAGAAATAATCCACCATTCGAATGACATCGATTGAAAGGAACGATTATTCACAATTAACGGATCCTGAAATAATTCCCGTGACCTGTTTTGCCATTTTCAATTAGGAAATGCTAGGAGAAGTGCTACTTTTCAGATCATCCTCTATGGCACATACATATTACGTTAAAAAATGCACGGACAACTAAACCGACTTGCCCGAAATTTCACTTTGCCTTTACCTTAATTCAGAAGAAAACGCAAAATCAGATAATTAAAGTGGGAGAGCGATTGCATTCTTATGTTGATTTCGAGAGCTATAAGGCCGCATTAGTGCATGCTAGTTTCAGACATCTGTGATCATGAAAAGGAAGAATGCACCATCCGAATGACATCGATTGAAAGGAACGATTATCCACGATTAACGGATACTTAAAAAATTCCCGTGACCTGTTTTGCCATTTTCAATTAGGAAATACGAGGACAAGTGCAATTTTGCTTTTCAAATCTTCCTTTTTTGTACACACATGAATAAAAAAATGCACGGACAACTAAACCGACCTTTAAGAAACGTCACTTTGTCCTTACCGTAATTCAGTGGAAAACCAGACAGCTAAAGCGGGCGGGGCACAGCGGTTGCATTCTAACGTCTTTTTCAAGCAGTAGCGGAGATTGGTTTTGATAAGTGGGAGGGTAGGGGTGCAAAAAAATTTAGAGACGTCTAAAAGTACCCGGGAGTATAGACAGCACAGTCAAACTTGGATAATTCGAAGTTGAAGGGACCGGAGAAAAAGTTCTAAACATCCAAAATTCGAATTACAGATATTCTCTCAAACAGAAGAAACTGCACTTCTGGAGGAAAAAAGCTTCGATCCTTTCAACCAGCAGTGAAATGGATTCTCCTGCCGAAGGGGTGTGGCTAAGTATTTTCTCGGAAAATGCAAACAGGCTTTGGATGACTAATCAATATTCAATGCAGTAGGGAGGGGAAAGGGTAAAAATAGATGGTGGACAGAAAAATCCTCGGAAATCCCCACATAGTGACATTCCAACCCTCGCTTTTCTTTTTCTTAGAAAGACCGTTAAAATAAATAATGCACCTTAACTGAGAAAAGTCTCGGGAACCATTTTTTACCGTAATATTTTAAGGGCAATCGTACGAAAAATTCGAATTATGCAAAATAAAATTTGAATTATCCATGATTTTTTTCACGTTATTTTAATACAAAATTTTAGGGACCGAGAAAAAATTTCGAATTAAACAAGTTCGAATTATCCAGAATTGATTGTAGTAATTGGTTGCAAAACCAGCTAGCTTTCCCGTACATTATTGATTTTTTATAATTCCTAGTTTCAGGCAACTAAAATGAAATAAAAATTTAATTTTTCCCGCTATAAGTGGGGTGGTTGGTGACCGCCCTTCCCCTCCTCCCTGACTCCCCGCCACTGATTTCGAAAAGTATCAAGTCGCATTACTGCGTGCTAGTTTCAAACGTCTATAATCATGAAAAGAAATACTCAACCATTCGAATGATATCGATTGAAAGGAACGATTATACATGAATAACGGATCTGTAAAAATATCTCGATCGATTTTAACAAAGTTAAAAAAGAGCAACAAGCAGAAAATAATGGTCTTTTCGCATAAAGTAGCAATGATGGATGTCGTTAGACATTGTATTTACAGCGCGCCTCCCTCATCTGACTAAGGGGCATAATCGCCCCCCCCCCTTTGAAAAGTCCCGAGTCGGCAGTTTTGAAAGTCCACTCCGAGGAACTATCACTCAAAGCGGAAATGACCGGAGTTCCTCGTCTTGATGGTTATAAAACACGGGCAGGTTTCGACATCGATTATGATGGAGGAGAGCGAAAAAAGCTCCCCGCTTAGAAATTACTTCTGATATCGATTTCGAGACGAGCGGGACTTTTTGGCAAATGAGGTGAAGAAGAAAGAAAGTCTTCCGGGATGTTTCTTTGCGGTAACTTTTACGAACAAGTCTTTCTCCTTTTTGCTTTGTACTCGTTCTCTGAAGTGTTCCAAAAAAGAAACAACTTCTTTTAACTTTTATAAGTGAAATTTTAGACTTTTGAGCTGTCTTGTAAAATTTCCTTTACTATTTGTTTCTAAACTTTGTAACTCTAATTACTTGAATTCTGTTCATTGCTGTTTTTCCAACCATTAAATCTTTTCATCGAAAAGTGTTGAATGAAATCCTCCCTTCCCCAATGCATTTGGATGTAAGCATATGAAAATATTTTAATCCCGAGTAACCCAGGTAGCACAACATGTTGTCCGATATTGTACAATATTGTTCGATATTATATATTATTATACTATATTGTACAATATTATACAATATTGCGAATATTGTTCAATATCGTACAATATTGTACAATATCTTTGTGCTACTAGGGAAAGAGGGTATAGACATAATGGTTGCGTAGTCTTCGAGAACACAAAGTTTTGCTCACTTTTCATCTTTTTAACTGCAAGGTAATGGCCCTATCTGAAACCTTAAGTTTTTTATGAAGTGCAGAAAAGACAAATTTCACAATATTCGAAAAGTATTGTTACAAAAGTCTTTCTGTGGGTGTATGGTGTAAACGGTCCAACACGCAGGATAATGGAGAATGATGGTTTATTCACAAATGTGCAAGAAAAACACGTAGCACAGGTAACAGGAAACAGTAGATATTGCACAGATTACCAATGTAAACAGACAACAATTCACAGGTAATAACAGTTCAGCACTTTGATATTTAGCAACACAAACAGTCAGCAAATAACTAGTGACGACAATAACAGCTCAGATCACCGGCTTCCTAGCTCGCACTGCGGACGAAGCTCTAAAGTCGTTCCCAATAGACCAACACTACTCCCTCTGATACAGGCGTGGTCCTTGTATACTCTCTCTGACAGGTCGTGACGTCACAAGGAGTTTTCTCGCATATTCAAGCGTATTCCCTTTCCTAATAGAAATATCGAGAAAAGGTTTGCATTTTCTGGAATGATCTATTTGTCGCCAAGGTCGCCAAAATGCTCGCCAAGTTCGTCGCCAAGGTCAGGGATCCCGGAACAGCCGCCACTCCATGCTTAACCTTGTAAAACTCTCTTCCCAGCCATAAGACTGACATCGCTGGGAAGCGACTTTCCATATTCGTAACAGTATCAAAATTTTACCAGTATTATTATAAACGTTTCGCGTGTCCGCTTCCAGTAGCGCGAATAACATCCATACGATAGTTAAATTCTTCCCAAAATCTCCACGCATTACCTTGTGTGAATTTTCTAGTGTGGATTCCAAATGCGAAGAAAGGCCTATAGGCAATTCAAGTTTAGGGGACCGCCTTTCTCCTGCCAAACCTCTAAAACAAAATATTTTCAATAATTGTTGATATTCATTTAACTCTATTGATACGGGACCGTCCCATACGTCCCTTCAAGCAAAAGACGATAGCCGTCCGAAACGTTCGAATGTCACTCTAAACTTTCCACCTCCTTTTGTTAAGTGTGATTGATTTCACACCCGCGGCGCGTGCTTTCTTCGTCAGAGTGGCTCGCCCAGATGTGTTTGGGGAAGAGGGGAGTTTTCTTACAATTCCGGACAATGCCAGCTGTCATTGTGGTTTCTGAGGGGGAAAGTGAATTTCCCTTAGCTTTGATAGAGGAGCTCGGACGTTCCCGTATTTTCAGGACCCTTTATTTCAACGACCTTAGGAATCAGTGGGCTAGTCACTATTCAAGCAGTTTTTAAATAAATATAAGACATACTAAAATAAGAAAATCTTTGATTTGCGAGTTACCTTCAGGAGATGTGGTTTCAGTATTTAGCAAAAAAAAAAGAAATGCAAAATTTTAATTTAAAGAAGGTAACAAAATGATAAAACTTTTTGTCCAATATAAATGCTCTAATTTTAGGGGTGTCAAACTCGAATGTTAACACGGCCCAAATAAACCAGGTGTAAGCTTACCTACGCCGCAAAAATTTTTTTGAAGAAACGTAGGTTTATTTTAGTTTATTTTGGTAAGGTTTATTTTTTTTAGTTTATTCTTTTTTACAAAGTATAGAACAAAACTAATGTAAAGTTAATGTTTTCTTCCGACCCCTGCCATCTTATCTTTGCTACCAACTTTCTTACTTCGTGGGACAGCGTGTCCCTACAGATTAATCTCTAAACTGATTCAGCAATTCTGGATCTGAAGGAGTCTTATTTCATTTAAAGGGGCTAGAGGATACCTCAAAAAATGCCTTGGTTCAAAATTGATTCAGATCAGCAAGTTGCAAATGATACTCCAGGCAAAAACTTCAACAATAAATATTTTATATCTTAACAAGGTATATTGTGCAAAATGAACTCATCAATGAGAACATTAAGAGGTCTATTCTGGTACCCACGGTTGGGTTGGGAGTTGGGTTGGGTTCCGTTGTTAACGTGCGGAACCCACCCCACCCCAACCGGGGGTACCAGAATAAACCCCTTAGACATTGGAACATTTAAACAAAGAGAATCTTCCGAACGATACATCTCGTATTGAAAGTTACCATGTCCACAAGAATACTTGGTGGGAACAGCACGTTCAGTGAGGAGCGACGGGCCTACAGGTACATCTGGATTGCTACATGGCTGATTATCCAACTGGATTACTACATAGCTGACATCCAACTGCAGATGAGGGAAATCTAAACCCTGTCGGGAAGGCTCATGCTCCGCTTAGGCGAGTTGGTTAACATCGACTGTTGTAGATCCAACCAAGGAAGCTCATACTGCACTGAGGCCAGTTGGCCTGTACTGTTTTGCAACCCTTTCCCTTTCTCGGCCGAAAATGGCAAAGGCACTTGTATAAATACCTTGACAAATAGTGCGCGCGCAGAACAACTGTACCTTCTTAGCATCTTGCATGGAAGAATAAAACTCTGCCGCCTCATGGCAAGGTGAGAGATGAAATGCAGTGGCAAGGAGAAAGATTCGAGAGGCCGCCACACCTTCGATTAGTGAAAGTAATTGCTTGACCCCAGAGATTAATCTCTAAACTGATCCAGCAATTTTGGATCTGAAGGAGACTTATTTCCTTTGAAGGGGCTAGAGGATACCTCAAAAAATGTCTTGGTTCAGCATTGATTCAGATCGGCAAGTTGCAAATGATACTCCAGGCAAATAGCTCAGCAATAAACATTTATTTTTACATTTCAACAAGGTATATTGCGCAAAATGAACTCGTCAATGAGAACATTAAGGGGTCTATTCCGGTACCCCCGGTTGGGTTGGGTTCCGCACGTTAACAACGGAACCCACCCCAACTCCCAACCCAACCGGGGGTACCAGAATAGACCCCTTAGACATTGTAACATTTAAACAAAGAGAATCTTCCGAACGATAAATCTCGTATCGAAATTTACCATGTACCCAAGAACACTTGGTGAGTAGAAGCACACTTTCCGCGAGGAGTGACGGGCCTACAGGTACATCTGGATTACTACATAACTGATTTATTAACAAGCCGTATCCAATTGCAGACGAGGGGAATCTAAACCAGTCGGGAAGGCTCATGCTCGGCTTAGGCGAGATGGCTCACAGCGTTGCTGTAGATCTAGTCAAAAAGGCTCATTCTTCACTGAAGCCACAAAGTAAAGCTATTGCAAAAATGCAATAAAGGGGTCTATTCTGGTACCCCCGGTTGGGTTGGGTTCCGCACGTTAACAACGGACCAACCGGGGGTACCAGAATAGACCCCAAAATGTCGAGTAAAATGTCGAGTTCGATAAATTAATTCGAGTCATTTGACTCTTAGGGGTCTATTCTGGTACCCGCGGTTGGGTTGGGAGTTGGGTTGGGTTCCGTTGTTAACGTGCGGAAC
>BGPR01013531.1:25900-41501 GCA_013235015.1 Araneus ventricosus
TTCGCTGTTATTGGTTCAAAAAATCTTGCGTCGATGTGAAACGACTGGTAATCGGACTTCGGCAAATGATGTGACTTGTTATTCATAATAATTTATAAGTAGGATTATTAAAAATTAAACTACGAAATTTTTGTTAATTTTGTGACGTACTGTCGTGTTTGCCGGGCAGCAAAGATACTCGTTGTGGTTTTCACACCCTCGATACAATTCAAAGTTTGCCATGGCTATTGAGTCAGTCAGTCAGCTGCAAACAGAACTAGGTCAGACTGATCTGCAATCGAATTTGGAAACATGACAAAAATCTGAATAATATTCTAAATTTAATAGTGTTCTAAATTTAAACGATACTCGATTTCAATTTGAATAAGATTGAGTACTCGGTTCTTATAAATTAAGCGAAAGCACTAAATTAAATTATTGGCGAAGATCCACAGAAATTTTCCCGAAGTCGTGTCATGAGAACTATTGCAATAGAAAGTATTCCTGTAAACAACTGGTCGATGCTGCTCTCAAATCCGTAAGAAATCATATAATCATTAAAGGGGTCTATTCTGGTACCTCCGGTTGGGTTGGGGTCCGTTGTTAACGTGAGGAACCCAACCCAACTCCCAACCCAACCGGGGATACCAGAATAGACTCCTCTGAAGGGCCTCAAAGTCTACTTGATGTACATAGCAATGTTGAGGCGATATCGAACTTACGTTACTGCGAAGGGGAAGAAGTTTAAATATAATTTTGCATCTGTGGCCTCAAATCGTCGAAATCCGCCACTGATGGGAACATGAAATGGTATCATTTAACCCGAAATACACCCTACCCTCGACTTATGACCACAAAAAAAATTTCAATATGGATCGTAATTTTAGTTTGTATTTTTGCTTATAGTACAATAGAATACGTAATATGCATTTTTCTCATTATGTACAATATTTTAAAGTACATACACTGATGGAAAAAAATCCCAGCACCAAGAAAGAGTTGTGCTAACTTGAACTTGAATGATAGGAGTTATGGGATTTGAAGCAACAAAGGCTGTAATCCCCAAGTTGTGCTAAATAAACGAAATTTGATAGGCGTGTTTATACATATGAAAGATGACGTCTATTGAAATTTCGAGCTAGGCGCACAAGTGTGGCGCTAGTAGCGCCACTACAAACATACAAATCAGGTTTGCTTTAAATACCCATTATAAAGTTCGTGAACGTTATTTATCGTTGAGATTTGACGTAATGAGTTGATGTTAGTCAAGAATGCCTTTAAGAAGACGAAGAAGCCATTATCAACAGCTCACTGAGTTTGAACGAGGTCGTGTAGTAGGGCTACGAGAAGGTGGATTTTCTTTCAGCGATATTGCAGAAAGACTTGGCAGGAATGTATCCACTGTGCATGATTGTTGGCAGCAGTGGTCAAGGGAAGGTACTGCCTCAAGAAGACCGGGTTCCGGGCGGCCACGTGGCACTACCGAAAGGGAAGACCGCCGTGTTCGTCGTATGGCTGCGGACTGCGTCTGCGGTAGAAATTCGAGCTGCAGTTGGCACACAGTGACACAATGAACTGTTACAAATCGGTTACTTCAAGGACAGCTCCGAGCCAGACGCCCTTTAGCGTGCATTCTACTGACTCCAAACCACTGTCTTTTGCGACGTGAGTGGTGTCAAGCTAGAGCTCATTGGAGGACGGAGTGGAGATCTATTGTGTTTTCTGATGAAAGCCGGTTCTGCCTTGGTGCCAGTGATGGCCGTGTATTGGTTAGAAGGAGGCCAGGTGAGCGCCTGCAACCAACCTGTCTGCGACCTACACCTGGAGTTATATTCTGGGGAGAAATTTCCTATGACAGCAGCAGCACTCTCGTGGTTATCCCAGGCACCTGACTGTAAATTTGTACGTCAGTCTGGTGATTCAACCTGCTGTGCTGCCTATCATGAATAGCATTCAAGGGGTGTTTTCCAACAGGATAACACTCGCCCTCATACAGTTGTTGTAACCCAACATGCTCTACATAGTGTCTACATGTTGCCTTGGCCTGCTAGATCGCCAGATCTTTCTCCAATCGACCACGTATGGGACATCATTGGACGACAACTACAGCGTCATTCACAACCAGCATAAACCGTCCCTGTGGTTACCGACCAAGTACAACAGACATGGAATTCCATCCCACAAACTGACATCCGGCACCTGTACGACACAATGCATGCACGTTTGTGTGCTTGCATTCAAAATTCTGGCGGTTACACCGGTTATTAATGTACCAGCATTTCACATTTGAAATGGCTCTTCTCGCGCTTACATTAACTTGTGATCTTGAAACTCGAATCAATTCAATATGTTACATAGACAAACGTATTGCCGAAATTTCATTACTCTACAATATTTTTTTCTTGGTGTTGGGACTTTTTTTCCGTCATTGCATATTGAATTTTTGTGTTTCATGTGAAATATTTCAACCAAATGAATGAAAATAATGTTAAAATATAATCTCGACTTACAATCTGTTTATTATAACGGTCAAGGGTACCCTGTACATAAAATGGTGGTTGGTTCTGAAGTGCAGAACCTCCTCTAGTTGTTGAATAATCATTAGTTTCTAAGAATGAAACCAAAAACACAGAATGTGACACCTGAATTTCTCCGTTACACGATAGGCACAAAAAAGGAACACATTTCTGAAAGAAGGACACCCATTTTGTCCTTTCCTTGATATCTTCCTAACTTGTCCGTTCCTTTTTCCCGAAAGGAATCCTCAGATTCATTGTAACGCATTTCTTTCCTCTCTGGCTCGTCACAGAAAGTAAAGACGTCAGTTTATTTGAAATTGGGCTGTTCGTTTTAGAGTCTGGGCCATATTTCTGCCTTGAAATTTTGGTTTTATAAAACTATCACTAGAGTTTCTACAATTTTGCACTTATTGGTTGACATTCTTACATGCTTTTATTTCACACGTTGCCGGATGTGAATGATGTCCTTTTCTTCGTTATGTAAAATCACATGAATGCTATATTATTCAAATTTATGAACCGTAGGCCTTAAATATAGATTTAATTTTTGAATATATGCGATTTTTTATAGGCTTAATTTTTTTAAATATGCAAGTATGGCTAAATGGTTTGTTTCCGTTTTATTTTCCTTTTCTTTGTATATTTAACTTTTAAATGCTTGAATTTTTAAAAATTGATTTAAAAATGTTTTTCACTTTTATTTCTTATATAAAACATGGGAAAAATACCACAAAAAATCCTTTTTCGTTTTAAATATTGTTTATGGCTTTAAAACAGTTTGTTACCAATCGGAAACACTGGGTTTTAGCTGTGAAAAAAATGTCCTCGATAAAATTCGATAATATTAAACGTAGATGAATTTTAAGAACTGATAACAAGGATAAGGAATTTCCTTCAACATCGTAGAATAAAATATAGCCTTCTCAAGCGTATAAAAGTAAAATAAAAAAGGATGCAGCCTCAAGTGAAAACATTTAATTTTTATTTTTTCGTCAGCACTCAGGCTGCTATCTATACGTTGTAAATTGATTTAAGAACATTTCCAGTATGTATCCCATTAGTAACAACAGGCATTAGAGCTTCAGTCTTATTCTCAAAATTTTAGAAGACAAAATTGGGTATGTTGCTTAAAAGCAAAACAGGGCATTTAGGGGTTAAAAGTTTCGCTTCTTGCATAACTTTTAAAATCAGCTTACAAACAATCAAGGTCGGCTCCAGGGGTGTGCAGCCTGTGTGCCGCGTCACTGGGCGCCGAGCGTGCAGGGACGCCAATTCCTAATAATAAATTTGAAAACTCGTATATCCATTGCGATTTTCATCCATTGAACAGTTAAATCTTTTACTATAATTAAATCATTTACTACAGTTAAATCTTATTTGTTATAGTTAATAAGTATAATTATAATTAAATATTTTACAGTAATTAAATCATTTGCTACAGTTAAATCTTATTTATTAAAGTTAATAATTATAGTTAATAAGTATAATTAATAATTACAGTTGAATCTTTTACTATAATTTAATCATTTACTACAGTTAAATCTTAATTACTATAGTTAAATTATAGTTAATAAGTATAACTAATAATTACAGTTGAATCTTTTACTATAATTTAATCATTTACTACAGTTAAATCTTAATTACTGTAGTTAAATTATAGTTAATAAGTATAATTAATAATTACAGTTGAATCTTTTACTATAATTTAATCATTTACTACAGTTAAATCTTAATTATTATAGTTAATAAGTATAATTGATAATTACAATTAAATCTTTTACTATAATTAAATCATTTACTACAGTTAAATCTTATTTGTTATAGTTAATAATTATAGTTAATTAGTATAATTAATGATTACAGTTAAATCTTTTAATATAATTAAATCATTTACTACAGTTAAATCTTATTAACTATAATTATTAATTATAATAAATAAGTATATTAAATAATTACAATTAAATCTTTTACTATAATTAAATCATTTACTACAGTTAAATCTTATTTATTATAATTAATAATTATTGTTAATAAGTATAATAAATAATTACAATTAAATCTTTTACTATAATTAAATCATTTACTACAGTTAAATCGTAATTATTATAGTTAATGAGTATAATTAATAATTATAATTAATTCTTTTAGCATATGCACCAATAGACGACATATACAAGAGGGGGCCGCCACAATAATTTCGCACAGGACGCCGAATACTCTACGGCTCTGCAAACGATCAGTAATTATGAAACTTACATTTTTCAAGGAAATGAAGAGTAAAAAGTAATTTATGGAGAATGTTTCATTTACTATCCTTGAGCATTGCGAAGAAACCTGGGAAGAAATGGCCCATCATCATGTTTTGCTTTTCTTTACCGGCCAACATACGCACGCAGTAATCGAGCTTTAATTAAACATAATATTCATTCCGACTTTCCTTCGTCTTGCACGAGGACCTGCAACTGACTTCCCTTGATTGCTTTGAATAATCCGCGCAGGCTGTATCGTCCTTGCAGCAATAATGGAGATAGCGCAAATATAAGGTGCTCTTTCCGTATTTTAATTAAGTGTGGTAACTGCGATGGGTTGCAACATCCTTTCTTAAGTTTTCGGCCGCCGCCGCATTCTTTATCTCATTCTTAAAGCGCGCGGAACATCCCCGTAGCCTAGCCCGAAGGGGTTGGGGAGACCAATTTTAATTAAACGTTCCGAGTGTTGCCAAAATGGGTCTTTCTTTTGGGTTTCTTCGAGCTGCGGGGAGGGGGTCGCCCACATATCACGCTAAACCAGGCTGCATAGCTATTAGGAGTTAAAATGGCTCTTTTAACCCATTATCCTGCCAGATGCAATTCAAGCTATTGAAAGTGGGCAAAATTTATTTTGTATGATATATGTTGAGTAAATAAAGGATTAAAACCATTTTTTTAATCCTTCATTTTATACAATAATTCTATTTGATATATAATAATAAATATAAAAGAATTATTTTATATTTTTATAATAATTCTTTTATATATTATATAAAATTGAATTATTATTTTGTATGTTATACATTGAGTAAATAAAGGATTAAAACCATTTTTTTAATTCTTTCATTTTATACAATATTCTATTTTATATATAATAATAAATGTAAGAGAATTATTTTATATTTTTATAATAATTCTTGTTGATATTATATAAAATTGAATTATTATTTTGCATATTAGATATTGAGTAAATAAAGGATTAAAACCATTTTTTAAGAAATTCTTTCATTTTATATAATATTCTATTTTATATATAATAATATATGTAAAAGAATTATTTTATATTTTTATAATAATTCTTGTAAATATTATATAAAATTGAATTATTATTTTGTACGTTATATATTGAGTAAATAACGGATTAAAACTATTTTTTAAAAAAAATTCTTTCATTTTATACAATGTTCTATTTTATATATAATAATAAATGTAAAAGAATTATATTTTATAATAATTCTTGCTGAAATTATATAAAATTGAATTATTATTTTGTATGTTAGATATTGAGTAAATAAAAGGTTAAAATAATTTTTTAAGAAATGCTTTCATTTTATACAATATTCTATTTTATATATAATAATAAATGTAAGAGAATTATTTTATATTTTTATAATAATTTTTGCTGATATTATATAAAATTGAATTATTATTTTGTATGTTATATATGAGTAAATAACGGATTAAAACCATTTTTTTTTAAAAATTCTTTCATTTTATACAATATTCTATTTTAGATAATAATACAAGTAAGAAATGTAAAAGAATTATTATATATTTTTATACTAATTCTCTTATATATTATATAAAGAAATATAATTATCATTTTTTATATTATATATTGAGTAAATAATAGATTTAAAACTATTTTTAAACGTATGCTTTTATTTTCTTTAGAGTCACAAAATGCTGCGAAAGTCCAATTTTGGCAGAAAGCGATTTAATTTATTTTTGAATTACACGGAATTGCTTAAAGCTTAGTTTAGTTTAGTTTTAGTTATATTAACGTCCCGTTTTGAAGCGACACGAAGGCTATATTGGTAAGGACCTCGTCATTTTGAACCGCGGTCAGATGACGAGGACGACACTTCAGCTGGCACCCCCTCTCCAAACTTCCGCACCACATCAGCGTTAGGGCGTTTGACCCCCTACGTGGTAAGGTCTCAACTTAGGAGACGGAGGGTTCCAGGTCCAAAACCTGATTCCACTGAGGTTCCGCCGTGTATGTGAGCCTATTGCGCGCTAAATCATACGTAGTGGCCAAACGTCCTCCCGTTGGTGTGGCGTGGAAGTTTGGAGAGGGGGTGCCAGCTCAGGTGTCGTCCTCGTCATCTGACTATGGTTCAAAATGACGAGATCCATCCCTAAATAGTCCTCGCGTTGCTTCAAAACGGGACGTTAATATAACTAAACTAAACTCCTCTTTTCCCTTGTTTCCTCATAAATGATGTATTAGATTTTGGTATGTATGCGAGATGATGATGAAGACATCATTCAGTGCAGACAGCAATTTAATAGACAATCACATATAAACATAGAAACACTGGACATAACAATAACGACGACATTCTTCAAGAGAGTCAGAGTCAGCTCCGGTTTGGGCTGGTTTTCCGTGAGTAGACGTTCGCACCAGCGCCATCTATTGTAAATATCCTACACTCCGCTGGTGGGGTGCTCAAAAGCCCACTCCGCCCCGGCCTTCCAAGCAGGGTGTAAGACCCTAACAGGACGGAGGGGAGCTAGTGTGGTGCGCAAGTTTGGAGACGGGATGCCAACTCGGGTGTAGTCCTCGTCCTCTGACCGCAGTTCAAAATGACGAGGCCCGTAACAATAACGACCCTGGTTTTGCTTCAAAACGGGACGTTAAATGTAGCTAAACAACACTTTTTAAGATATTAAAAATTTATTGACAACGTTGCGTAAAATTATCCGTTTCTAGAAGTTCCGGAAGCTTTTGAGTGATGTATAAATATAAGCGCGTGCTTTAGTTTTTTTGAATATTAATATTATTCTTGTCTGTTTTTCAAACTAGAATGTGAAAGGCTTCTTTTCTCTTTCTCTTTATTTTACATTTTGACAGTAAATATAATTTTTTTTCTAAAATTGGTTTTCTTAGTACCAATATTTTCAGAACTTAACCATAAATTAATAGCTTAATTTAATTTAAATTTGATTCCATACGAGTGGTGTCACCTGGTGGCTAATTTTAGAAAAAATGATTCAAAGATTCTAAGATATATTTAATATAATAGCCTAGATCTGTCTCTCGCTAACGCTTTGACGTCACCGAGAATAAAACTCGCGCCATAGCATTGCGAGACGTTAAACAGCATTATTTCATTGTTAGACAACCTAAATTTCAGTAATTTTAAATTTAAAAGATTAATTGTCGTTCTAATTTCAAATTTAATAGCTCTAAAATAATGAAATAAAATTTGCTATCGATTGATATAAAATTTATCTCGCTATGATTAATAGCTCCCGAGAAATTTTAAATTATATTAATCATATATTTCAAATTAAATTCCGTTTTTAATAGAAAGTGGTAAATCACGACAGTGATGTATCGTGCTCGTCATATAGTTTAGGCGCCACGATGCATCTGATTATTTATTACAATCGTAATTATATAATTTGATAATATTTTTTGGCACCGTTTCACAAGCAGAGAAGTGCTTTTTTCAAATTAGAATTTCGAAATAGAATTCCTTTGAAATTTTAGCTTTTGACTTAAATTTGACAAGCTGAGAATTTCATGGTTATTGAATTATAATAAAATTTTTAAACAACGAAAAATACTCCACACGGAATGTTGTTTACCAAGAGGTTTTTTGAATAAAGAAATATGTAAATAATATGCAAATAAAAAATATTTCCTGTCATAAAACATATGTTTATTTTATTTGTTTTCAATCAATGTTAAACATTGATCTCGCATATATATATATTTAAATACGTTAAATTTGACGGGAAATTTCTCGAATGAAGAGGCAATTTGCACCCGTCATACTATGACGGTGATTTTCTAGTTTCTAATAAGGAGTCATTAATTATTACAGACAAAAAAGTAGAGTTAACCCTAGAACGGTAACGTGGAATCATTTTAGATCCTCTTCTCGTGACCTCATTTTGGCCCTCGTTGAATTGAAATGTCGCTTCAGGGAAAGGGAGACCCCCTTCTTCCAGCTATGATATCTGCAGACTTTCAGACAGTTGAGTACCAAGTACCGTCAGCATACCGTCTCCACTTCAGCAAGTAATTTTCATAAGCTACGAGTCAAATTGACTCCACATTTGCAATAAAAGAGGTGGGGTGGAGCCAGTCTGAATCCACGGTACCATCCAGCATTATATAAAAAGAACCAGTTTGACTTCGTGCCTCCATTCTGTATCCTTTGGATTTGGTATTCTAGTCTTCGTCCCACTAACTGGATTAGAGAGAATGTTATCTTCTTCTCTCAACATGGACCTTTCCCTGCCTACCTCACAAGGTTTCACTTGTCGGACAGCGATTACTGCAGTTGTGGTGGAATTGGCACGGCACTTCACTATGCCACGGAGTGTATTTATACAGTGTCTTGGCATATGAGGAAGCCAGCGCCAAACTTCGAACAAGAATGGCTGAAAAGGGTCGCCAATAACCTCGTCTCCAAGCAGAAACTTTGGGGGATTATCATTAGCGAAAACAGAGATCTTTTCCGGCCTCCCTAGCCTTCAACTTTCCAGCGAGCTGAACTAAGTAGCTCAATCACCGGACATTCCCCCTTCAAATAAAAGAAAGGTATTTCAACATCTAAAGAAAAGAAGACTATTACGAACTAATAGTGTAAAAGTGAAAATGCTTGTGCTGTACATAGTGTATATATTTCCTTCTTTTTGTTTATTTTGTTTTCTTTTTCTTAAATAAAATTCCCGTGTCTTGCCCATCAAACCGTTCAGTGACCGGTCTGGTCACGGGTAAGGGGGTAAGGGACGGCGTTCTGTTCTGTATCCTTTGGAGTTTTGGCATCATTTACACTCCAGCGGGCGCGCGTTTTCGGGAGATACTTGAATTGTGCATCGTATTACATTTTTATATCATTCTTTTATGAATTTAACTGCAATTTTTATTTATAAAATCTTTGTTTACTATTGTTGAAAAAATCTTACTGTGGGTGTATGGTGCAAACAGTCCAACACGCAGGATAATGGAGAATGAAGGTTTATTTACAAATATGCAGGAAAACACGCAGCACAGGTACAGGAAACAATAGTTCTTGCACAGATTACCAATGTAAACAGACAGCAATTCACAGGTAATAACAGTTCAATACTTTGATACTTAGCAACACAAACAGTCAGCTAATAACTAGTAACGACAATAACGACAATAACTTTCAATAGCGCTCAGCTCGCACTGCGGATAGAACTCCAAAGACGTTCGCGCTCCAAGGCGATCCCAGTCGAACAACAACCTCCGTCGTCCAAGTGCTCTCCTTATATAGTTTTCCCGGCAGGCCGTGACGTCACATGGAATGATCTAGCACAATCATGGCGTATTTTCTCTCCTAATAGAGATATCGAGACGATTCCAGCACCTTTGTGATCCCATATTTCGTCGCCAAAGTCGCCAAATTTGTCGCCAAGTCTCCAAGATGGTCGCCAAGTTTGTCGCCAATGTCAAGGGTCCAGACTTGGCTACTGTCCGTCATCTCATTCTTACCCCTGTAAACCTCTCTTCCCAACCATAAGACTCACATTGGTAGGAAGCGACTTTCCATGTTTGTTACACTATTTAGCTTATAAATACTGATAACTTAAATAAAAGCTGGATTTATTTTTGTGAAACAACACGATATATTTATGTAATACAATGCACGATAAGTCGTAAAATTTGTGCAAGCACCCCCTGCTGGAAGGTTGAAAAGAAGAGCCAGCGGGAGTGGCCTCCCCGAAACTTTCTCGCATATGACTAGTAATGTGGGGTGGGTGAACACCCAGTGGGTAGGTAAATATTCTTTATATTCCCAAGGCCTGATTATTTTGAGAGAAAAAATTATGAATGGTGATTTACAATGAAACATATCAAATTCATGAATTCCTGAAACTTAATATTTGGCAAAAAGAATTGTGTACGTTCTCAATTTTTACGCGCGCTGAGGTACCACAACTTTATTTAACATTTTTGAGAACGAAATCTTACTGCACATATCACGCAAGATGTCGCCATACCTTCCATCTGGAGAATGTCAGAAGGAAGTTTCGATTCAGGGGATTGCCATAATTTCCGAAGCGCGTGTTTGCGGCTCGCTACAATTTCCTTCGTCGACCGCCAAGGTCAAACGCCAACCATATTAACTTCAGCAAAACAAGTATGCGATTATACAGACCTACAGGCAGTCAACCCTTTGTCAGATTTGCCCAAAATTTCATACGGACCTACATTCATGACGATAAAACTTTGTACCAAATTTTATCCATCTAGCTATTCAAGTTTTTGAGTTATAATGTTCGCATGACCGCGGACAGACAGACAGGCAGACTTCCATTAGACGGATTTTGTCCAAAATTTGATAGAAACCTACAAATTATATATAAAGATCACATACCAAATTTCATCCCCGTAGCTCTAATAGTTTTCGATTTATCGTGTTCACAGACAGACATAATTCCCCAATTGTGTTTTTCGGACTCGGGGAGGTCTAAAACGTGGAGATTCGTCAAAATCTCGATTTCGAATTTTTTGACGTATTACAATACTTTCTCTTTACATACTTCGTATACGAGAAAGTGAAAAAGGGTATCAGCCCCACTTTCATCACACTCATCAGACCGGGATGATTTCAAATCCGACTTAAAATGTCATACTTGGGTTCCTGCATAGTGTGCTGGTGTGAATTTGAGAATAAAAAATACATTTTAGCTTCAATTGAGCTTAACCCATTAAGTCTAGAGCCCGTGATTTTCACGTGCAACGAATGATCGCCTTTTTAGGCTTATAAACTAAAATTTTATCATTAATTAGCTTTATAATTTGACACGAAAATTACGTAGAATCCGTAAGCATCTCAATTATTTTATGCCTTCTTAGATGAATGAAAACGACAGCTCCTTTCCAAACAGGAGGGGTCATCTTATTAGATAGCCTTAAAATGCGAGAATCAAAGGGGTTATGGGGACATAAGCCCTTTAAACATCCGAAGAATGGGGACAAAGCTGTCAAATTCGATACATTACATCTCTAAAACAAAACATTTCTAAAACTAACTTTTTTTCCTAAAAATATCTGTTCTTTTTGTTATTGTACACACATTTTCAAATCTTCATATTGATATGCATTTATGTGAGAGAGTAATGGATATGGGTATATTTTTTGGAGAAAAAATGAAATAGTCACCTTGATTACGGATAAAATCTTGGTGTAAATACAATATTTTGGGTATCTAAGTAATCCGAACAGTCTGTTTTAAAGTAATTAAATTTAGTTTCTATTTTATATACCAATTTAAAATATAAATTTCTAATCCCACCACAAAAAATAAATTTTTTGGTGGAAATATGTACAAAACTGTGGTTCAATTTGTAGAACATAGCACAATACATATTCAGTAAAATTTTATGTAAAAATATTCAATAGTTCTTGAGATATCGTGCGCGTAATATCAAAAAAACACATTTTGAGATATAGCGTTTTAAAGATATGATCATATTCAATGTTTCCGTTGAAGAGCTGATACATTTTCCTTCATAACTTTCATAATCATGGGAATTTTTTAACTCCAGCTGTTTTAAATTGTTCAGAAAAGACAGGGAAATGATATATATTTTTCCCATAAAATCGAAAATTTTCGAATTTTAACAGCCGTATTTCCCTTTAAAGAATTTGCTAGTTCAATTTGGGCAATTACTATTCTCTGGATGGGACCGATGACACAATTTTCTTTTGCTATCTTTTTCCTATTGTAAAATGTATTTCATAAAGATTTAATTACATCCAAAATTTAAAATTTATGATGCTAAACACACAAAGCGACTTTCTTAATACGAATTTGAGATAAAATTTTTATTAGTAATGACATCAGAACTCAAATATAACATGCAAACTTTAAAATTTATGATACGAAAAACACAAAGCGATTTTCTTAATACGAATCTGAGATAAAATTGCTATTAGTAATGATTTCAGAACTCAAATATTACATCCAAACTTTAAAATTTATGATACAAAACACACAAAGCGATTTTCTTAATACGAATATGAGATAAAATTGTTATTAGTAATGATTTCAGAATTTAAATATAGAGAAGATTTAAATAATCAAAATAAGTATAAAAAGATACACGGAAATCTATCCCGTTTTCATGATACTCATCATACTGGTTTGGTTTAAAATACTACTGATATGTGCTTGGAAAGAATTTATCCAAATTATGAAAGCAATAATTTCGAAATTTAAAATTAAATTGCGTTTTAAAATTGTCAGCACAAAACAGCTCGAGTCGAGTTGTAAAATCGTGGAATGGAACATAAACTCTGTAAATGTTGTTTCACCTTTTTGGTAGGAGGATTGTAACGAAACAGACATTCAGGGACCAAGACGATGAGTGCTCATGATGGAGACGATACGAAAATCTCTCCAATAAAAAAATGTGCGAAAATAAACATTTATCTTTTAAAAGCGTAGCTTAGCCCACTTTTAAAAGGTGTAATAAAAATAAGCTGAAATCTGTTACGATTTTACGAAATACTTTATACAGGGATTATTAGGCAGGTTTATTTTTAAAATAGGAATTCCACCTACTGCAATGGTTCTCATGACACGAATTAGGGAAAATTTCTGCACATCACCGATCATGACCCCTAGAACCCCAAAACAACCGCCGTTTAAAAGCCATATTAGTTATATTATTTATACAGGGTGTCCACTAAACGTGGCCTGATAGCTAATTTCTAAACAGTTGGAAATAGGCAGATTCTTAATTATTGATTTATGTTGATTGAGCGAATAAATATACTATCGAAAAATATTACGTAATCTAAATTTTTAAACAGTATTCTGGTCGTATTAGACACATTCAGTAAAATATTCTTGACAAATTATTATTGTAAGGAAATAAAAAGAAATCCAATCTTCTGTGTCTAAAACTGCCCGAGGGGGCTTTGGATTTCATAATTTTAAACCAATCGGAGGTCACTTCGAGCAAGCGCTGCGCGTTGATTGGGGGATCTTCCTCGAGGCGGCCATTGAAATGGCCTAAGATAATTTGTTTAAAATT
This sequence comes from Araneus ventricosus, assembly GCA_013235015.1. Lineage (NCBI taxonomy): Eukaryota > Metazoa > Arthropoda > Arachnida > Araneae > Araneidae > Araneus > Araneus ventricosus. The sequence continues at coordinate 39,681 of BGPR01013531.1, forward strand.
TCATAGAAAGTGATTGATATATTTTGATAATAGGCTGGTTTTAAAAGTTATACAAAAAACGAGATAGAATGACATTCGACAACTTTTATATTATTTCCTATTATTCGAATTCAAACAATTATGGCGAAAATCATATTTTTGCACTAAATTGAAAAGTTGTTAGAAATGAATTAGAGGATTACCCCTGATTACACTTTAAAGGGATGCTCTTTAACACTTTACAAGGGATCACAGGAATAAGGGCTTAAACTGGGAGGAAATTATAAATTGTGGAAAACCTTTTGCATAATGTAAAAATTCTTTGGAAAAAGAAGTGGAAGTTTCACAAATTCACATTATTAATATTTATTTATTTATTTTAAAGAAAAGCACACTACAGAGAAAATTCCATTTACAGAGTGCTGACAAACACACAAAGAACAAAAGTCACAATGAGTAAATAAAAATATATATATATGCCTTAGAAAGCAAAAAGTAGACCACAGAGAATACATAAAATCATTAACTTATGCAAACATATATATAATTAAAAACGAAAACACATAATCGCAAAACTTTAAGACACACTATGACACCAAAAGCCGTATTTTTTTTTAAATTTCAAATTCATTTCCAAAAAGTAAGGGTCAAAAAGTCAAAGCACGCAAACACCGAGTCTAATAAAAAACACACCGGGAGTTTAAAAGTTTAAAAACGTAAATACACACTCGAGATTTTAAAAAATGCAACACTTAAGATAAAAATAAATCAAACACGGCGCCAAAAAACTGGTAGAATACGTAAGAACACGGAAAATCAAATAGCGTAAAAATCTAAAATGTTGTAGAAAGGCAAAATAAAACATATCGTGTATTTAAAAGATGCAAACATTTCGACTTAAAAGCACCTAGAGACATATTAAAAATGTCAAGTTCATCAGAGAACAAGTTAAAAAATTTTATAAAACCTATATAACGAGAACCCGTTAATATAATTAAATTTTGAATCTAAATTTGGAAAGGAACTCTGGTTTCTTAAAATTCTGGCGGGCACAGCGAAATCCATTGAGCTCATTATATCATTACAATCAATTGAACCATTAATAACTTTGTAAAAGAAAAGAACGCAAGAAGTATCTCGTAGAGTATTTCATTTTTAGTACAATCTCTAACAAATAAACATATAAAAAGTAATTAATTCACATGTAATTAATATAGGTTAATTATCTACAACCGTAACTATATTTTAAAGATTGAAAATCCGAATGAAAACATAGCAGTCAATAACAGTATTTTTGAACAAGATTTCTTTGACTGAAAAGTAGAAATATTATTTTTAATATGTAGTGCCAACTGATAAAATGAAATATTTTATTTATTAGCACAGTATTATCCCTCTTATTTGCGTTCCGTCCTGTCGTTTACACAACTTTTTGTTTGTAAACAAATCCTCAAATTTACGTTTATGAATTTTTATGGATGTATAATAATAATATTTTCAATAATCGTTATGAACCTTCAAGACGTGCGAATTTCAGTCATCCACCATCAAAAGTTTATACTTGCCCTTCCTGTACTAGCCTTAATAAAGATGTTTAACCTTAATAAACCTCATGTTTGCAATAAGATTGTCGTGATCAACCTTATCATCAGAGAATAAACGATCGGATTCCGCGTGTATAATACACATAAAGAATAAACTTAAAATTAACTAAAATCATGCATTAATAAGCCACTCCAATTTCTTTTAAAATTCCTTCCAGATATTCCTTCCAGGAAATTTATATGAACAAATTCTCAAATTTACGTTTATGAATTTTTATGGATGTATAATAATAATATT